>JAJOOF010014777.1:0-10962 GCA_029582545.1 Solanum lignicaule
TAAAAATGAACGGATCAAGTAAAGTTTTGGTGGCAAGAGATTTCAAATCAAATGGAACACTATAGTGAATATAACATGAACATATATTTTCGTCTTCCTCCTTCGTTGGTTATGTATTGTTCATATATTTTTTTCCTTATTTATATTTATATTGACTGTGGAATTTTTTTAGTATGAATTTCCTCTTATTTTGTGTTCATTTTAATTTGAGAAAATGTTATGTCACAAGATACACTCTTTTCTAGCTATATAAAAATAGATAAGAAAATAGTGATTGATCATAAAATAATCTTAAATCAAATTAAAGACTCTATAAATAATACTGAATTTTATTCATCTATTAACTTTTATTATTGAAAAAGTTTAATACTTTATATCATGATACATCTCCTGTAAGATACTATATTCTTTCATTAGACAACAACTATATGATATGTATGCGGCAAAAACAAGGAGAAGACTACAATTCTAAAAAGATAAGGTAGAAACTTAAAAAAATGAAAAAAAAAATCACCAAAGGTGATGTTGTTCATATATTTCTACCTTAAAAGCATGAACTCCCTAACATGAATGTTATATTACTATAATATCCTCAGCTTAAAACACCCAATTTATTATATATTCTATATTTAATATTATATTTATATACACTATATTATATTAAAAGCAGACACCTTTTCACATTGATGGGTAGTGACTTTTCTGAAAGGTTGTGACTTTTTTTATAGAGTTGTGACTTTTCTGAAAGGTTGTGACTTTTTTTATAGAGTTGTGACTTTTTCGATGAGTTATGACATTTCTGAAAAGTTATGATTTTTCTGAAGGGTTATGACTTATCTGAAAAGACACGATAAACATCTTTTCATACTATCATTTGTTGTCTATAAATAGAGGGGGTTTCTCATACTTTTAAATTACAAATTTTGTAAGTTTTCTATTCTTCTACTTATAACAAGGAAGATTGTGAGAGTTGTTTGATTATATTACAATATTTTTTGTGTGGGTAAATTATATAGATCAATAAAAATTGATGCAACAAGGAGAATGAAATAACTCAACTTCAAACGAGAAAAGTATCGTGATAATTAATATGCATTTATTTTCATAGCCATAAAATATACTTTTGCAACAACTCTTACTTGACATGAAGTTTAATGATTTTCAGTTGCACAAACTACAACTTGGTGTTCAGAATCTAAAGAGTCTCAAACTATTGGAGAAAAAGTATTTCATCAAAAACAAAAACTTGTTTGAAGAATCCAAACTACATTTAATAAGTACTCTTTCGTTTTCAATTTATTTGTTGTACTTTTATTTTTATTCAGTTTAATATAGAATGTTCTTTTTTCTTGGGAGTGAGGACGCATCTTTAAGACCACAGAGTTAAAAGACATTTTTATATATTCTACATATGATCCTTAAATTAAAAGTCTTCTTTATTTTTTAAAATTTCATATCAAATTAAAATCAGACCAATCTATATCTATCTTTTTTATCTATCTATACTACATTAAAAGAATAAACTAATAACTTAAATGTTAAATTATTGTAATACCCCCAATTTAAAACACCAAATGTAGTATATCTTCTATATTTTATATTGTATTATATTATATTTATTTATGTGTATTATATTATATTATATTATATTAAAGGCAGACAACTTTTCACATTGAAGGGTTGTGACATTTTCGAAGAGTTATAACTTTTCTGATGAGTTGTGACCTTTTTGAAGGGTTGTGACTTTTCTATAGGGTTGCGACTTTTCCGAAGAGTTGTGACTTTTTTGAATGGTTGCAACTCCGAAGAGTTGTGACTTTTCCGAAGGGTTGCGACTTTTCCGAAGAGGTATGACTTTTTCGATGAGTTTTGACTTTTCTGAAGGGTTGTGACTTTTCTAAAGGGTTGTGACTTCTTTTTGATAAGACACCACAAGCAGTTTTTCATACACTACCCTTTGTTGGCTATAAAATGAGGGGCTTCATCAAATTTTTAAACTACATTTAAAAAAAATATAATAATAATAATTATTCTTCTTAAAACACTCAATTTAGTATATCTTCTATATTTCTATGATAAGAAACAATATTCACATACTAATACTACACATTTTAAACTATAAATGAAGGAGTTTTCTCACATTTTTAAACTACGGTTTTTTATGTTTTCTATTCTTCTCTTCTTAAAACCTCAAGTTTGATTTACAAACGTTGACAATCTCAAAGTCCAGTAAAATTAGAACACTCCATAATATGAATGTTAAATTAATCTAATACTCCAGCTAAAACATCCACTTTAATATATCTTCTATGTTTTATATTAATATTTATTTATATTATATTATATTATATTAAAAGTAAAAACACCTACAAAACAATAATAACAAAGTAATGCACTATGGGGAAGGGAGTAGAAAGTTTATTTAAGAGGTGTAACTAAGAGATTTTAAGAGTGACTAATTTTTATTTAGCAATATTCATATTATTTTTAAAAGTAGTGTGGTACATGATTTGATTTTCACGTGCAACGCACGTGCGTAAAAACTAGTTTTACTAAAAGTGGGAAGTTCCAAAGATGAAAAGTTAGATTACCATTTTACCCCTAGGTTAAATTAAACATCTAATTAATTAAATATTAAATACTAATATATTTTAATTATTTTTTGAATAGTAAGTTATTCATTAGAAAGACAATGAAAGAATCATTAGCAACTTGTAAGTTACAATGAATTGTTTAATATACTTATTAATTAATTAAATATTAAATAATAATATCTCAATTATATTTCAGATTTTATATATATATAGGCTAAATTAAACATCTAATTAATTAAATATTAAATAATAATACTTTAATTAATTGTTAATATATTATTAAAAGTGGGAAGCGTCAAAGATGAAAATCTATCTTATATGTGCAACATTTAGTAAATTGTAAGTTACAATGAGTTTTTTAATATACTTATTATTTTAACCCTATACTAAATTAAAAGTTTAATTAATTAAATAAATATTAAATAATAATATCTCAATTATATTTCAGATATATATATATATATATATATATATATAAATATAAAGAAGCTCCTATCTTCAATGTTGGGTTGTTATTTTGCCCCTAATTTATATCAAAATATAATAAAAACATCTACTTATCTATCTTATTTATGTAACATTTATATTGGAATTAAATTCATTAAATACTTATAATTTTATTAATAATTGTTGTATTACCTTTACTAAAATGTATGTATGCTCATCTCTTTTTCCAGAAAATAATTAATTACATCATTTTTCTACGCGTTAAAAGCTCAGTTTTATAATTTTCATATATTTAGTCTTCTTATTCTCATTTCTTAATCTTGACCTTTCAAATTTCTCACACAATTAATAAAAGAATACAAATGAATAATTATTCCTTAAAGACAAGAAATTAAAGTAGATACATGTATCTTTTAAAGTTAAATTTTATGATCTATCTTTTTTATATTTATTTTAATAGTAATTGAACCTTCAAATTTCTATGTGACTTTTCATATTTCCACAATTTTTGTTTTATAAATTTAACTTTTCCAAGAAAGACTTTTATTTACTACTTCTAGAATTCTTGTGTGTAGGAGCTCTAAACTGGTGAAATAATGTCACAATTATTTTACAGTTTGTAGTGAAAGTTGTGAGATCCCCTTATACAGTCACGAGAATAGACAATAATTTAATTGTTAAAGCATTGGAGCTTAGTGTGTTAGTTTTATACCTATTTGTAGAAATTATAATTATTATGAGACTTTTCTATCTCTCTTTATATAGTTGAATTGTTACTCTGTTAGCAACTTGCTTTAATTTTATATTTTTATTTTGTATGCTCAAATGTATACTATTTGTTTAGTTTTTTTTTTGTTTCAGTTTTCATTATATAGACGAAAGCAAAAAGAAATGCCTAATTGTCTTGCTCATGTGTATCTTTTTTTTTTGTTCTATGTACTTATAATTTACATGTACATTAACTTTCATATTTAAGAATGAATGTGATAGAATGTTTACTCTCCTTTTTTTTTTTGGAAAAAAAGAAGATGAAACATATAACATTAGATTAATGGCGGAAAAGTTATGTATGAAAATATAATTAAATTCTAATAAAAATAGTAGTTATGTTTATAAATATTCTGATTTTCAAAATATAAATATTAAGACTTTTTACACCTTAATTTATAATATTTATAATTAAATAATTAGTTTTAAGTGCTTGTGGATAAAAATCTAATATAATATTTTGAACACATTCATTATAATTATTAGGAGATTCATAAGGCAAAATAAAAAAAGTTGAAAGATTTATCTTTTCCTTTCGGTCAAAGTCAATCTTACACCATTTTTGGTACAAAAAGTAAATAATCTCCTATCAAGCTTTTAATTAAAGAAATATTAATGTTGCACTACGGTTTGCAGAGGATTAATCCCATGCAATCTTTTTATCTTTTCCCTTTTGCTTTACAAACTCATTTTTGACTTATAAATAAAGTTTATTTTATTAACTTCTCATATTATTATCTCAATGCATTCACTTGGGAGGTCATGAAATTGGAGTGTCACAATTAGTAGTGGGACAAAGTAAGAAACCTCAATTAGACACATTTTATTAAAAAAAAACTCAAATCATATTATTTAATAATATTTTAAATTTTTAAGAAATAATACTCATTAATACAGGTTACACGCGCAAAACGCGTGCTCAAATATTAGTATACAAAAAGGCCCCGAAAGTGATCAAGAAAGACAAAACAACATACAAGAACCAAACCCAGTCCTTGTGCCACCAATACAAGAATATCTAAGTACAAAAGGGACGATATACAACAATTCTGTCTAATCAAACTATAAAATATATAGACACTACAAAAGACAGAAAATAGTAAATCTCTGTATGCCAAGAGCTCACCACGATTCAAGAGCGACATGTCTTGAAAGATTTGGAATCAGCGGGGTTGGATCGTAATAGGTGCTGCATCAAAGAAAAGATGTAGGACTGTGTTATGAGTACCAAAACATGGGGTACTCAGTAGGCATCATAGACCGACTGAGCTCAAATAGAAACTATATAAATCAAAGATGCACAACAGTGCTAACACTACAATTCAACAGATAGCTAGAGTCATACACACCACTAGTGATAGTGAAGTTAATAATTATAATGAAAATTCGACACCCGAACACAAGTCAATTACAGACAGACATATACTGCAAGGCGATACAATGCATATATTGCCAATGCATGTATAAGATTAAAAGTGTCGAAATCATCTTACTGGTCGCCCCGTCGGCTCCCTAAGGCAACTATGTAGACCCGTCGAAGCTCATCAACATATGCAGTAAAAGTAAAAATCCAAAATTCAATTTGTAGGTTGTCGTAGATCATCAACATATGCAGTATGCATGAAGTGCAACCTGAAATATTCCCTCGGGGTCATGGTATCAAGTAAAACAACCCATATTTCAACAAAACAGTAGAAATACATATGTTTTAAGCGTTTCTCTTTTTTCATCCAAACTCTCAGAAAATGGTATTTTTCCTAAAAATATTCAAGCCTCGATAGTAAAACCAATAAGTTTAATGTGAATACATCTTTAAGACAAAAACCTTAGAAAATGATATAATTCTTTTCAAAATTCCAAGTTTTCCTCAAGTAAACCAGTAACACACTCCCTAGGAGCCCAAAATAATTAAAAATTATGACAAATTTGTTTGAGGGTCTCAAATGGACATTTCTATCTCAAAACATGTTAAATATGGAGGTTGTGTGTATGAGTGCATACCAAACATAGTCAATTCATTTTCAATACATTCACACCACACAATCAGCAGGGTAACCACCTATCACAATACAATCATACTAACCTTGAACTCCAACCAGTCTAAGGTCTCAGTCCCACAATGACGATAATATTTCAAAGAGAAGATTGTAACCTACCTCAAGGATGATATCTTACTCAAACTTCTATCTATGAAATTTTCCTTTCAGAGTATCCTCTAAATGATGCCACGCTATCAAATTACAATGTAGATGTCAACACGAGCAAATAGTTACCCAAATTGTTATAAAGGGCTAGAACCTAAAAACTGGGTCAAAATAGGACCATGGGACCCGTGCATGGAATCTCAAAATGACTCCATCACAAAGTCTCAATTAGCTCATGGAACTTGTGCCACAAAAAAGGGCATAATCCGAGCACAAACGAGCTCAAAATAGCCCAACCAAGGAAATCTAAAGAATAATCAAGATATGAACCAAAAGAAGTGAAACTGAGAGGAACTTACAAGATATACATGAGAATAATGACTCAAGCAACGTCCCGATGCTAACCATCAACACTTCCAAGTGATTCCCATTGTTTTCACTCAAACTCAAGCTCCAAAATCACAATAATATAGTTAACTTTGAGAAAATGAAAGATGAAATTCATGTAACCGATTATAATTACCAATCAATTACACATTGAAACCGCAGGTTATGAGTAGGTATTTTAAGGACTCATTGGACTCAAATTTATGAATCATTGTCATGTTTTAATGCTAGTTGAAGAGATTTTAGGTCCTAGTTCTCTTGTATACATGCATTATTTGAAAAAATCAAGTTTGATAGATTTGAAGCCAAAAAGCATTGAAGCACACGATAATGGAACTAACTTGCATCCCTTAGAAGCCAATAAATGTCTCACCGACTAAACGTCGTCTTGAATGGAGCTTTGATACCTCAGTACCGGCATGAAGTTAGCACAGTACAATGACTGATTGGTGTTAGCCGATCTTAGAGTAGAAAATCTTGATGAAAATTGAAGGTTGATGCGAGGAGGTGATTTTCACACTACTTTCTTTGATCGGCGTCTCACTGATCTAGCACAAGCCTGAAGGACGGAAGCTAAAGGGCCAAACTGCAATTTTGAAAAAAGAGTGCTTCCTTTGGGATGTTTCAATGATAGAATAGGGATTTGTGCAATTATGTACCTTTATTTTCTTCCTGATTAGGGAATTGGACATATGAGATGACATAATATGATATAAAATAGAGTGTAAGGTAGATAATAGAAGAGTAGTAACAACTTCTTAGCTTGTAGAGAAAGAAAACTCAAATTTGGGCCAATTCAAGTTTGGAATTCAAGTTTTGCTTGTCAATATTTCTTGGAATGAAGCTTTCCCTTATGAGTATTGTCTATATTTAATCTTTTATGAGTATCTAAATTCTTTTCTAGAAGTGTGTGTTCTAGAGGGGGTGTAAAACCATGAATGGATGTTGATTAATCAGCTTTAATATTGATTGTATTGCATGGATCTATTGTTGTCTTGAAATTTGAATCTAAAATAAGTGGTTGCAAACATTGATTGATCCCTCTAACACCATTTTGACTTGGGAAAGCGTAATGGAGTTGGGTAAGACTTAATAGTGAGGACTTGATGAAATTTATATTATGGATTAAAGCAAGAGATGAGATAATTCGAGTGGTTTCACATTTAATGATATTAGCCCGGAATAGTCTATTTACTCAAGCTTTGTTTGGTGTTTTAATTGAAAAGGTCTTGGAGTTCGTGAGAATCAAAGGGACATACGCTTGATATCTCGAGACACACCCCTCTAGTCTTTTCCAACTTGTTTGGCTCTCATTTGTGTTAAACCATGTTTTGTTACTTAATTTTGTCAAAATCTTAGTTGTTAGCTAAAACCCCCCATTTTCATATGTATGTTTGTTGAGAATTCAATTTGCTATCATGTTTGAGCGGTGAAATCAATAGAAGAAGAGTTCCATATACCAATCCTTGTGGTTCGACCCCGACCTCATAAGTTGGCTATTTGTTTTACATATGACCACATATGCCCTGAAATATGGGACATAGTTGAGCGTTTATAAAAAATGACATCGTTTCCGGGCATTGGTTAATGCTCATTTTTTTGTTGATTTCTAAATACAGATTTGTGTGCATTTTATTTTCTTGCTACTCTTTTGTTTGTGTTGTTTTTGCCCAAATGCACATGAGAGATGGAGGAGATTTGTCTCCTCGTTGAGGCGATGAACATGAGCCGAGAATGTATCCAGCTAAAACTATTTCCATTCTCACTAATGGCTTAAGCCACAACATGGATAGGTGATCTGCCCCAAAGATCAATTGCATATTAGAGACATGGAGGATATTTTCCTTGAAAGATACTTCCCTATACCCTTTTTATTTAAAATTCAAGGTGATATTGTATGTTTTTGGCAAAATCCCTAAGAATCCTTCTATGGAGTTTGGTTAAGATTTAAGCAAAATATAGCGTGTCCAAATAACATGTTACCCGATGTGATTCCGGTGCAACATTTCTATAGATTTGAATTATCGAAATAAGTTAATGGCTAATGTGTTGGTAGAAGGGTTCTTAATGGATTACTCGTGGAGTGAAATGAATGAATTGTTCAAAGGAAATACGAAGAGAGATCAAAGTGGGAACAAGTGTGGATCCTAGGGCACTTTTGTTGGTGCTCAACCCATTGTTGATGTGGAGCTTGGTGAGCTCTAATTTAGAGTTGGTGAGGAGCCACTAAAGTTCAAGGTTGACATGTTGTCACGATCCAAAGTATACCCTAGACGTGACATGGCGAATAAGACCAAAAGAGATCCTAGACAAGCCACTTGACATAAGGATGACATAATAAAATACAACAAATGAGAAATATATGCAATATAAGTCTCAAATCTTAAGATGACATAAAAGATACCAACAAAGTACATAAGAGAATACGCAAAATACTACTAAGTCTGGCATAAGCCTTCTATTCATAGAACTAACTAGGACAAACCCCTAAGTCACCAACAAAATCTGAAAACTAAAGGACATCAAAGAAATAAAGTAGTCCATGGCCTTGCCCTAAAAGCATGAGGATTCACCAATCCAATTTGTAGTAGAGAAATCCTGATCTAGCCAAGTCCGGGAGGAAAACAATTGGACCCTATATATAAAACAATATTGGCACAATATGCATATGTACTTTGAATGTACTGAGTATAGGGAAATGCATAAAACATAGGCATGATAATATGATGAACTTAAACATGATATGCATGGCCAAGTAAAACGTAGTAAAATCATTTAAAGAGATATCATAAATCATGAACAAGATCAGTGCATATTGAAAACCATAGAAAAGCCTTGAAAAGTCTTTTGAAGAGTTCATAATTCATTTGTGGGATATTTGCCGTTAACCAACAATAAGACCATGTGAGCTATAACACGAAATTTGGTGTAATTCTCACACCGAAAAGACAGAGTCTACTTGCCAAGGTAAGAACTCCGTATCAATCGTTATAGCTAAAGTAGATCCACTAGCCTAGATCATTTAAGACAATCCTATGTGGCCATATAGTTAGAGACAAAAAGATTGTTTCTAGAGAACCGAACTCTACTAACCGGAGAACCTCCATCTCAAAATCCTCTTGGTGCTAAGTAAAATCCCAATGTAAATAGTCATAGTTTTAATCCTATCTAAATACTTGGAAAGAAGAAATTTAAGACTACCAATCCAATCATAAGTTCATATTAGAATAGCTTCTTTTTAAACCATAATTTTATAATTTGTTCATTAAGACACTTAACCTATCTAAGCATCCAAATCATAATTTCGTTCATATGTGAGAAAACCTTTCACAAATTATTGATACTTTATCTTAAAAGCATCCTTTAGTCATAGATCATCAATTTCATAAAACATGCATAGATTCATAATCATAATTCATAAGCATAGTTCATATTCATAGAATAGGCATAGGCATGGGTCCATATGAAATCAATTGGGAATCATGTAATTGAGTTTAATCATGCATAATTAGATTGAATTTAATCAATTGAATCACTATAAATTGAACCCATGGAGAATACATAAAAACCCTGAGAGAATTAGGTGAAATTCAATTGAAAGATTGAAATTCTTTTGGAACCCAATGGATGAAAGGAATCCACTGGTGAAGTTCCCACATACCTTGGGTAATCAAAACCCTAAAAGTGAAAAATAAATTTTGAACTTGAAATGACATATTTTATGGGTTAAATAGTTAGGAAAAGACAAAAACACCCTTAAAAAAATTCTGCTGAAAGACCCTATGCCACGACCCAAGGTACACCCTAGACGTGACATGATACATAAGACCCCGAGAGGTCCTACACAAGCCACTTTGCAGAAATAATACAAGATAATTGAAATAAAGAGTCCAAATAGATAGTCTTATAGCATACAGAGTTCTACAAAAATGGAAGTCAAACATAGTCTCAACTATCCATCTATTACATCAAAAGAATTGATTGGGACGTAACCCATACATCACATACAAAGTTTGAAAATGACAATAAAGAAAAACATATAAGAGTGACATCATCCTCAAAGTATGAGGACTCACCAAGTCTTCAAGTCTCTAATATTACAATCAACTAGCCACGAACGGAGGGAGAAGAGTCGTCAAGCCTTACATTAGACATTAGTAGAACAATGTAGGCACAAATATACATTAGTACATTCCATGTACTAAGTATGAGAGGCATGCAATAAAACATGAGACGTGATCATAATAGGATAAAATCGAAAACATTAAATTCATGACCACGTTAAAGCATAGTAAAATCATCTAAGTGGATTTATAAATCATGAACTTGGTGAATGCATCTTTAAATCATAAAGAAAGCTTCATAAAATATTAGTAATGAACTTAATTTGTTTTGTGGGGAGTTTACCATTAACCGCCATTGACCATGTGAGCTATAACATGAAATGCAGTGTCTATCCCATACCAAAAAGAGATGTCCTTACTTGCCAAGGTAAGAACCACACGCTTGAGCTAAAATGGATCCACTAGCTAATGTCTATCTAAGACAAGCCTATGGGTGCACATAGTTATGAGATAGAGAGATTGCTACTAGAAACCCGACCTCAACTATGAGAGAGCTTC
>JAJOOF010014778.1:0-22763 GCA_029582545.1 Solanum lignicaule
GTGCTAATTTGTTTGAGCCTGAAGACGAGGAGCCTTTAATTTCCTGAAGAGATGAGATTCGGGCTAGATCTCAACCCACGTCCACCAGAGTTCCCTCAGCTGCCACCCCTCCTGTAACAGAATCAGTGCCAGCTCAAGCACCTTCGGTGTGCTAATTTGTTTGAGCCTGAAGACGAGGAGCCTTTAATTTCCTGAAGAGATGAGATTCGGGCTAGATCTCAACCCACGTCCACCAGAGTTCCCTCAGCTGCCACCCCTCCTGTAACAGAATCAGTGCCAGCTCAAGCACCTTCGGTGTGCTAATTTGTTTGAGCCTGAAGACGAGGAGCCTTTAATTTCCTGAAGAGATGAGATTCGGGCTAGATCTCAACCCACGTCCACCAGAGTTCCCTCAGCTGCCACCCCTCCTGTAACAGAATCAGTGCCAGCTCAAGCACCTTCGGTGTGCTAATTTGTTTGAGCCTGAAGACGAGGAGCCTTTAATTTCCTGAAGAGATGAGATTCGGGCTAGATCTCAACCCACGTCCACCAGAGTTCCCTCAGCTGCCACCCCTCCTGTAACAGAATCAGTGCCAGCTCAAGCACCTTCGGTGTGCTAATTTGTTTGAGCCTGAAGACGAGGAGCCTTTAATTTCCTGAAGAGATGAGATTCGGGCTAGATCTCAACCCACGTCCACCAGAGTTCCCTCAGCTGCCACCCCTCCTGTAACAGAATCAGTGCCAGCTCAGGCACCTTCGGTGACCCTTGCGCTTCCTGTCGTTCCTCCTCCCAGGCTTCTGAATAGATTAAAAGGTGATGGTTTACCAACCATCCTCGATGAAAAGTTGTTTTGTATAGAAGGCTTGGAGGGGAAGTACTCAGATGTAAGGGAGACCCTCCAATTCCACAGGTTCGAGTAGTTCACTAGTCCCCGAGGCCCCTATATTCCCTCTTGGGTCCATGAGTTCTACATAGCTTATGGTTATCTGGTTCACATGACTAAGAAGAAGGCCAGTGAGTTCAGATCGATGAAGGCGGTCATGGTCCGAGGCAAAGAGGTTGGGTGCAACAGTAAGAACATTAATGTTGTACTAGGTATAGATCTGCACTCTACACAGCCTGTTGCTCAATCCTTGGATGATTTGAAGGGGTGGCTGGCACCTTTGATTTCTGATACCACCTCGAGGTGGATCGAGGCGGGCGCCCCTATTGAGAAGAGGGATTTGAGTATAGCTGTCTATTTCTGGTTTGGCTTCATCAATAGCACTATTATGCCATCCCAGAACGAGTTTGTCCTCCGCCATCCTAAGGCGACATCCTAGGGTCTATCATATCCAGGAGGTGCATCAACCTGGAACTTCTTATTTCACAGGAGATGACCATGAGAGCCAAGCAGAGGCAGATTTCTCTGCCATTCCCGGTCCTGATCACTGAGTTATGTCGGCGTGCTAAAGTACCTTGAGATGATGCAAGAGATATTGAGGTTATTCCTTCTTCCTCCACTGACATCCGGCGTATTGAGGTCAAGTACACACAAGAAGAGGCTGACGGGAAGAGAGCAGCTCCGGCAGATACTTCTCCGGAGGTTGATGTTGATTCGTTACCTACAGTGGCATCTTCGCCTACTCCTGCCTCCGGGACTTTAGGTACTTTTACCCCTCCCACTTCTTCACAGGTTCCAGGCACCTCCACCTCATCCCAGCCAGTCAAGATTACTTAGAAGATGATCCTAAAAATGGGGAATCTGGCCTATTCAGCTGATGTGAGGGCGACTCGATTGGAGAGATCCATCCCAGCGATGATTGAGAGTGTTATTTTGGCTGCACTAACCCCCCTTCGGGCCTCTATTGATGATCTGGCTACTAGATACACAGCTTGTGAGAGCATACAAGGGGAGGCCTCAGTGGTTTTGGCTTTGCAAGCCGAGGTAGCAGACTTGAGGAAGGATGAAGACTACCTGAAGCCTACTGACTTCACCTCACTACTGAAGGATGTTGATGATGTAGATGCCTAGAGACTTCAGTGATTTCTCCGGGTACCACCGGAGATGTACAGAGGGATGACACAGCAGTTGATGACTCAGAGGCGGAGACCGATGAAAAGAAGATAGAGGTATATGATGATGAGGTGTACAATGATTTGGCAAATCTGCAGAATGCCATGTATGAGACTACACGTTAGACACCTTTGAGAGACACCGCCATGGGGGGATCCAGTGGAGCTAGTCCTTCTGAGGTAACTCTAGGCACTGAAGCCCAAGTTCAGATTGATACTCCGGGCACTGATGCCCAGATCTCAAGCACAACACCGAGCACTGATGCCCAGACAAATAGAGCGACTACTTAGACAGGATCCCCTCTTTACCTCCCTCTCTGTCTTTATTTCTTTTAACTTTTGGATATTTTTATTTGCATTTGAGGACAAATATTTTTTTATTTTTGGTGGGGTGAGGCCCACCTTTGTGTGTTGTTTGTGACTTCTGTTTTGTTTATCTATTTGGGCTTTATGCTAAATTTGTGTTACACTAGTTTTTGTGGAAGGTTTGAGCTTGTGACTCCTTGCTTTTAAATTGAAAATGAGTTTTGACCCATTCGAAAAAGATTTGTCACCTCTTGTATGTGTTAAATATGGCTGTTCTCTTGAAAATTTGAGTATTGGTTTTGATCAATACCGATGACTTGAATAGTGCTCATAATCGAACAAACATGAATGTGCGGCTACGATGAGGCCAAATAAAGTTGCATAGACAATATGTGAACTCTTTGCATCTCGTTGTGACTAGCCAATTATCGAATTGAGTCGCTTGTGATGATTGTTGCACACTAGCGAAAGTATGGAATCTTGTTTGACCTTAGTGTCAATGCCTTGTGTGATGGGCTTACTGTGAACCATGCAAGATAACACCTAGAATTTTCCCTGTTGGTCCAGTTGACTAAAGTGATGCGAACTCTTGAAATGATCTTAGGCAACTTTAAAGAGTGTGAACCAATTTGACATATACCTCTTTTGTGGCCTACCTTGTGAGTGTGTAAACCTCTTTTCAACACCCCTTGAGTCTTACCTTTCTTTGGAAGAAACTTGATGAAAATATGACCTTTCCTAAATCCACTACCCATAATCCTCTTGATTTGTGGTTGATTGAATATCCAACTTAGGCCAAAAGCCTAAGTTGGGGGTGTGGTGAAAAGAGAAGGCAAGTCAAGAAGTGCAAGAAAAGTCTCCTTTAACCCATGGTTTTTAGAAAAGTGGAACCCCTCCATATAAAAAAAAGGGAAAGAAAAGAAAGAAAAAAAGTCATGGAATAAAGTACAAAAGAAATGGGGTTTCCGAACAATCCATGGAAAGTGAATAATGGAATGACTTATGAGCACGAATGAGAATGATGAAGAAAAGGAAATGAAGTGTTTTTCATACCACGTTTCATGAGGACTATAGCCATTGAGCCTAAATGACCATACCTATACAGTCAGCCCTATTACAAGCCTTGAAAAGACCTTTTTGATCTTGAGTGAGCTGAAACAATTGTCTATTGGAAAATAAGGGCAAACCTATGGGTGAAAGCATGCATAGTGTTCTTCTTTATGAGTGTGAGCATTGCATTTGATTCCGAAACTTTAAATTGTTGAACCATTGTGTGTGAATATGGCATCATTCTTTGTGTGAGGGCATTTGAACACTTTAGTTGAGCATGAACTTGCATTTGAAGCAAGTATGGTGAGCTTGAGATTCTTTGATAATGGTGTGTCACAAGTGCACATTTGATCTTCGCATGAGTAAATTGAGTCTTATGTGTGCATTCATGATTGAGTCTTGTGTAGAACTGTTTGAGACATCCTTTTTGAACTGTCGTACTTGAGTTTTACTTGAGGACAAGCAAAAGTTTAAGTTGGGGGTGTTGATGAGTCCACAATTTGGACTCATTTAGGGCTTCATTTTAAAAGAATTAGTGTCCTCAAATCCATATTTTGTCTCAATAACTTATGTAAATCCTTAAGTTTCAGGTATTTGGAGTTTGAGGAAAAGCATGGACACTACTTGGCAAAAAGGAATAAAATGGCTGAAAAGACGAAGAAAAAAAGGCCTGAGGATCCCCTAATGCATTAGGCAAGTCGCCAAATGGCCTGAAACTCTCCCAAAGTTCCAATGTGCTGAGACCTGAAGGAAAATATCAAGTTGGCGATGAAAGGGAGCAGTCAGCGCGTCGCCGAACAGTTCCGCGAAGCAATACTATATCGCCCAATGATCCAGAACGCGAGCCCATTCACTCTCTCGAGTTGACTGTGTGGGAAAAGGCCTAGAGTTCACTCTCTCGAGCTGAACCCACAATGACCCAATAATCACCGACTATCGATTTAGTAGTCTGAGTTTTAAAACCTCTCTCTCGAGCAAGCCAAAAACACAGATGAAATCGTATTTGCAACTACAATCCCATTAAGTTCAAACACAAATACTAAACGAAATCACATTTAAATAGCAAATAGACTAACAATAAGCAATACCCAACAGGAAATTTAACCCATATTCACAAAATCACACCCCGAGAATTGGAGTTTTAGCTAGACATAGAAAAAAGGAAAAAAATGATACCAAATCGAAGTAACATCAACAGGGTATGATTTATATTCACTTCAATCGAGTCTAAGATGAAGAATCTTCAACACCCACTTCCAATTCCTTGGAATTGGATGTCTTCAAATCTTCAAAAGCTGCGCAAAATGTTCTCTACTTGAAAACTTAGAAAAATAAAATATTGTCTCTGAAATTGCATACTAAGATAAAAATTCAAACTAGTATTTATAGTTGTCAAAAAATGTGTTGCAAAGGATCACTCGGCGTAGTTAGTCAGGATCGCCGATGCACTCGGCGATCCGCCCTTTGGTCTGCTTCATCGCCTTTCGGCTTTTGCATTCAGCATCTTCGCATTCTGGATCATTGGGCGATATAGTACTGCTTTGCGGAACTGTTCGGTGACGCGCCGACTACTCCCTTTCATCGCCAACTTGATCTTTTCCTTCAGGTCTCAGCACACTGGAACTTTGGGCGAGGTTAAGGACATTTGGCGACTCACCTAATGCATTAGGTGATCCTCAGGCCTTCTTTTCTTCATCTTTTCAGCCATTTTGTTCCTTTTTGCCAAGTAATGTCCATGCTTTGCCTCAAACTCCAAATATCTGAAACTTAAGGATTTACATCAGTTATTGAGACAAAATATGCATTTAAGGACACTAATTCTTTTTAAATGATGCCCTAAATGAGTCCAAATTGTGGACTCATCATCTACCATTACCCCTTCCTTTGAAACCACATGCCCCAAAAAGGCAATTGAAATCAACCAGAACTCACACTTGGAAATTTGGCATACAACTTCTGTTTCCCAAGGACACCCAAAACAATATGAAGATGATCGGCATGCTCTTCCTTACTCTTCGAATAAACCAAGATGTCATCAATAAAGACTATAACAAAAGAATCCAGGAATGGTTTGAACACACCATTCACCAAACTCATAAAGGCTGCTGGCGCATTGGTCAACCCAAACGACATCACTAAGAACTCATAGTGCCCATAGCGGGTCCTGAATGTCGTTTTGGGTACATCCTCGAGCCTAATCTTTAACTGATGGTTACCAAACCTTAGGTCAATTTTTGAGAAAATGGATGCACCCTGCAACTGGTCAAAAATATCATCTAAATGAGGCAACGGATACTTAATCCGGATGGTGACCCTATTCAACTGTTGATAGTCTATGCACATCCTCGTACTACCATCTTTCTTCTTAAAAAATAAGATATGAGCACCACACGAGGAAGCACTAGGACGGATGAAACCTTTATCAAGAAGCTCCTGGATTTGAGCTTTAAGCTCTCTCAATTTTGTCGGAGCCATGCGATAAGGAGGAATGGAGATAGGGCGAGTGCCCGGCTCCAAGTCAATGTAGAAATCTATATCCCTATTCGGAGGCATACCAGGCAAATCGGTACAAAACACTTCCTTGAATTCAAATAGTACAAGAATAGACTCAATAGTGGGGGACTCGACATTAACATCCCGAATATGTGCCAAATACGCCAAACTCCCATGGCCCACCAGTTCCCTAGCCCGAACAAAAGATATGACCTTAGCTAGCTTTGTCTTGTACACCCCTTCCCACTCTAAAATTTCCCTACCCAGGATCTCTAGAGTTACCGACTTAGCATTACAATTAAGCACAGCATAATATGGGGACAACCAAGTCATGCCTAAGATTATATCAAAGTCAGTCATATCCAAAATAACCAAATCAACCTAAGTCTAAATACCCATAAACAGGACAGAACAAGCACGATAGATTTGGGTGACTATGACAGACTCTCCAACTGGGGTAGAAACATAGATGGGGGCATCAAGCATATCACAAACCGCATCAAATCCCAAGTCTAACTATACTGACACATATGAATAAGTAGAATCGAATCAAACAAAATAGTAGTCATCCTGTCACAGACAAGAATAGTACATGTGATCACTGCATCAGACACCTCAGCCTCGGTCTTTCCCAGAAAGGCATAAAACTGAACCCTAGCATCTTGACGGGCAACCTCCTTACCTGGATGCACTGCTCCTCTACCTGCATTACCATTTCCCTGGCCTCCACGGCCTCGCTGATTTCCTCTTCGCCCACATTTTGGACGTCATCTGTCTTACTATCGCTGCCTACTGGTACCACTGCTCTAGTCTGTTGCTGCACGGGGTCAGACATGCGCGGATGGGGACAATCTCTCCTCATATGCCCAGGTTCTCCACAATTGTAACAAATACAATCAAAAGACGGCTTGCTGCCAGACGAAGATGCGGCTCCCTGACTATCCTGAATATGATTCTGCTGTGGAGTTCCCGAGTAACCACCTGTAGAAGCGGGCATGGCTAACTGAATTGGCCGGGGTGCAAGTGTCGGCCTGCCTGAACCTCTGGAGTAGGAACCATGAAAGTTACTTGTGTTCTTGGGCTTCTTAGCAAAAGCCTTGGCTTGCCCATCACGTCGAACTCCTTCCACATTCTTCACAAAGTATGTCACCTCATTAAAACTTTTACTTGCAGAGGTCATGTGAACAGATAATACATGTAATTCGGGGTTCAATCCTTTGACGAATAGACGAATCCTCTCCTCCTCATTAGTCACCAATTGTGTAGAATATCAGGACAAGGCATGGAACCTTGACGTAAAACTACCCTTTCACGCCAAGATCAGTTTCGGGAGTTTTACTCGCCCGAATTTGATTTCGTAAAGCCATAGAGGCTTCTTAACATCTTGGCTATCCACTCACGTGATCAAATTCATAATTAAAACCTCCATCCATTACCGTATTTCCTTACACCTCACCTGACTCAGATTTCATCAAAGTCTGGCTTAGGTGGGAAATTTTTAAGTTACTACTCAGAAGTTTTCTGCCCAAATTCCTTCCCCATTATTTTTTTCATAACGACGGAAACATGTCGTTACAATAACTATCTTCAAAAACAATAAGTATTAAATTTAAAATTTGAAATTTTGATTAATCATGCTCAATTATTTAAAAAATTATAAATAATTTTATAATTTTAAAAATATCTAACTTATGAGTTTTAATACAATTTTATAATTCTAATTAACGATATTAAAAATTTATAAATTTCATATTTTTTTAAAAATATTTAAATTATGTGTTATAAAAAGTAATCTTAATTTTGAGTTCGCTTTGATATAATTGTCACGCCCCGAGCCTACACCCTGGACGTGGCCGGCAATCGAGAACCATTACTGGCCCCAAGTGAACCCTTGTCATGGCTTAACTCTTAGCGAAAGACATACTCATAAATAAGATAAAACCTAAAATCACAACTTTACTAAAATGCCTCAAAAGAGAACTTAGAATGTTTTAGAACTGAACATTAAACTAGCCAAAGTGGCAACTCAAGTCTCAACACAAACGAATGAAATGAAAAGACTCATGAACTAGTGTCTATTTATCTATGAAGTCTCTACTAACTGAGAAGGACTTCAAGACAAGACCCATGACATCCTAATAAAACTAGAATGATAAAGCAAAATAAAGGGATCCTCCGGAAGCAAGGAGGCTCACCAATAACTCTGAAGCTCAACTGGATCAACGAAGCGCTAGATGTTGATCCTGGTTACCTGTATCTGCATCATGAAAGATACAGGCCAAATGGCGTCAGTACATGGAATGTAAGAGCATGTGAGGGGAAATCTAAAACAAGACATAAGCTTGAATTGGAACTGAAGAAACAACTTACCTCGTCTCTACTCTACCCAACTCATTTCAATATAAAGTAGTGATAAAGATGCAATATAAAGAAAAGCTTTTAAAACAGTAGACAGAAAGTTCCATGCATTGCAAAATACAATATAATTCAGTTTGTATATATATAAAGATAGAAAAATAACTATGTGGGAGATTCTCTAACCGACAACCATCACTATGAGCTATGTGATGATACAACATCTAGCCCATGCTGCTAGAACTATCCTATAATTTGTCGAGATATAGCACCTACTACTAAGTGGATCCACTAGTCTGTGCTAAAAAGCATTAAGGAATCATCTAAAAAGTATGACCTTTTCTACCCACGTTGGCTACATTGTTTATGGGGGATGTGAGTTGTATGGACTCTCCCCATATTGGTGATCAATACTACTCCCAAAATATACATGCTCATGTGTTTAAAAACATACCTGTTTTTGAGGTTTGAGATTATTACTCAAAAGTCTTTCTCTTAAAAGAGATGGTACTCAGAACTGCTCATGAAAACCCTTTTGGAAAATGGTGTTTCCTCTTTTCTTAAATGTAAAAACATTTCTCTTGGGAATACTTAGTTCCCATATATCATTTTAAAGAAAATGACTCAACTTTAATCTTCCTCAAACTCAATGCTAGAGTCTTAAAACAAGTTCAAAAGATTGTAAAAAGACTTCTTGAAATAACTCAAAGAACTCTCAAGACTTGACTCTTAGCTCTACCTTAAATTTGAATTTATAGATTCAAGGTTATGATTCATGTTTATGAATGATCTCTAGATGTTTACAAGTAGTTTAGAGTACTTAGAATCAATAGGGAGTGAAGGTAAGATTTAGGAGAACTTAGACGAGCAAAACGATGAAAAAAGGGTTGGGGTAGGCGACCCTGGCGCACTGCTGGCATGCCACGCCAACCCTTGCTGGCGCATCTGTGGCGTGCCGTGCCACCCCTCCACCATATCAATTCGATGAATTTTTCAACTCATTTTCTGATCTTAATTCGACTAAAATCGATTATTTTTCTTAATTTCTGTTTAGATTCAGTTACCCAATACATGTACATGAGACTCTACTTAAAAACAACTCTTAAACTCGATATGAATATCTCAAGAACTCTTCAATCCCATCCAAATTCAAGAACAAAAGTAAACTTCAAGAACATCAAACCTTCAACTTTCTACAACGAAATTACACTGAAAATAACATGATTGGCATGTGGGTGAACGAAGACAACACAATGAAAATGCACATACCTCTTGGGGATTAAACATTTGGAGAAACGACCTTTGATTTTGCAAGAAACTTGATGAACGCCTTGACTTTTCTCCTTTTTTTCTCCTTTTTTCACTTCTTGAACTCTTTTCTAAAACCCTAGTGTGAATTAGGATTATGTAAGTTGAACCAAATCAGTTTAGACCCCTAATTATTTACTAAAAATGAATTAAATCTGATAGGATAAGGAAAAGACCAAATTACCCTTCATACCTTTGGGTAACTTTCCTTAACTGGACAGTCCGACTTCAAACGGGCATATCTCCCTTATACGAGCTTAAACATTAGCAAACTCGGTGGCGTTGGAAAGAGGATTCCAAGACCTTTTATTCGATATCTTATGGGCTGTCTAACTTATCATGTACTGAAAGTTATGGCCATTTGAAGTTGACCCTAAGCTCTTAACTTATGCATAACTAGCAAAATTTCAGATTTGCTATTTCCAATTTAGTTCTTTCTATTTTTAGCTCTTTCAAATACTAAGGTGTTACAATATCTTCCCCTTGGGAACATTCGTCCTCGAATGAGATTACTCTAAGTAGACTAAGGGTGGTAACATCTGACACCCAGTTCAAACACTCAATCTGCAAAGTAACTCCACATTTTAACTTAAAATAAAAGACAAGAAAAGGATTAGTACCTTAATTTAGAATTTCTCCGGAATCGAAGAGATGTGGGTATCTCTTCTTCATATCCTCCTCAACTTCCCAAGTAGTTTCCTCAACAAACTGATTCCTCCACAGAACATTGAATGATGCTACCTCCTTGGTTCTCAACTTGTAAACCTGGCGATCTAGAATCTAAACAGGAATCTCCTCAAAAGATAAGTTATCCTTAATACCAATATCTTCATCAGGTATGATAAGTGAAGGATCACACATACACTTCTTCAACATGGAAATGTGAAATATCGGATGAACCGCTGCTAATTCTGATGGTAGCTCCAATTCATAAGCTACTGTCAATTCTCTAAGATATCCTGTAACGACCAATATACCGGGGACTAAGCTTCCCCTTCTTACCAAATCTCATAACACCCTTCATGGGTGACACCTTCAAATAAACCCAATCATCTACTTCAAACTCTAAGTCTCATCTTCTAACATCTGTATAGGATTTCTGACGACTCTGCGATGTTTTTAACCTCTCTTAAATAGTCTTAACTCTTTCCATGGCATGATGAACCAAGTCTGGTCCTATCAACCCAACTTCACCAACCTCAAACCATCCTATAGGAGTTCTACATCTTCTCCCATAAAAAGCCTCATAAGGAGACATCTGGATGCTAGAGTGATAACTATTGTTGAAAGCAAACTCTATGAGAGGTAAGTGATTGTCCCAATTACCCTTGAAATCAATCACCCACATAACATATCCTCTAAAGTTTTAATTGTACGCTCTGCTTGACCATCATCCTGAGGATGAAAACCAGTACTCAAATTTACCTTGGAACCCAAAACTTTCTAGAAAGACATCCAAAATTGTGCGGTGAATTGTGCATCTCCATCTGAAATGATGGACAGCAGAACTCCATAAAGTCTGACTACCTCTTGAATATATAACTTAGCATAATCTTCTTTTGAATGGGTAGTCTTTACCGGTAAGAATGTAACACTCCGGAAACTAGTAAATTAGACTAGAGAGTTCTAGAGTCTTGCATGAGAGTTTTAGAGTTGGTGATGAGAGTTAGGCTCGTAAAATGACTTCCCGAACTTAGTATGAAGTTTTTAGGGTTAGGGCATCAAGGTACGACCACCCAAGGGGTCCTTGAGGAGGACCTCAAAACAGCCCCAAAAGCTATCAAATTTGCAGCACCTACAGAAGCCACCTACTGGCCGTAGATGGACCCACGCCCCATGGGTTGGGGTCGTGGGTCAAGGCCTGAGTTGGCCTGCAAATTTTAGCCACAGTACCTCACCCACGAAGGTGCAGAACCCAAATTCTCTCCAACTAGTTCTCTCTCTAGAAGAAGAAGAAGAAGAAGAAGAAGAAGAAGAAGAAGAAGAAGAAGGAGAAGGAGAAGGAGAAGGAGAAGGAGAAGGAGAAGGAGAAGGAGAAGGAGAAGAAGAAGAAAAAGAAGAAGGGAGAAGAAGGAGAAGAAGAAAGAGAAGAAGAAGGAAGAAGAAGGAAGAAGAAGCTTAATCATCTATGGGTTCTTCCATCCATAGACCCCCCTAGATTTCCCCTAATTGTGAAGTCAAAATCTGACTTTAGCTAGGGTTTCTTCCTACATTGTGGGTAGTGCTAAGGTATGATTCCAACCTAGTAGATAATACCTAATTATGAATGAATTAGCAATGAATTATGATATTATGATGAATTTATGTGATTTCTATGGTAAACCCTAGTCTAATTGATGAATTTGATATTGTGCGGGTTTATGCCATGAATGGTGAAATTGAAGAATTAGAATTGATCTTCTAAATATCAATGTCATGTGTAGTAATTGTTCAAGGTTAGGAACATATAATCATGAATTGAACTAGAATTTATTGAATATGAAGGATTATAACTAGTAAAGTTGAATTTGAACCTTTATGATCAAATATGACTAGAATCACCTACTAATGAAGAATGTGATTAGAATACCTTGGAAATCCAGGTATAAAGATGATAGTAAGAAGTAAAGCTTGAGAATAAGGCTTGTAGTCATCAATGTTAGGGCTTTGGGGGTAAAGCTAATATTATGTGATCTTGTTGTGTATTGTTTCTCTTTTACACACTTAGGCATAAATATGCTAGGAGATCCAAGGTTCTCTCACATAGAATGATTCTAGGTTGTCTTAATAACCTAAAATGAATCAAAGCTTGTTAGTCTAGAATAGCTTGAAGTTGTGACATATGTTCCCTTCATGTGTAGCTTGACTTGGTAAGACAAAACCAAGATTAATAACTTAGGATTGAGGAACCATACTCTCCTAAGGATAGCTTAGGATTGAGGAATCACACTCTTCTATGGGTAGCTTGACTTAGCATTGTAAGAGGCATCTCAAGGGCAGCTTGAGTTAGGGATAGTCATGGTAGCCTAGGATTGAGGATTTATACTCTCCTAAGGGTAGCTTGTACTAGCATTATTAGGATGCCTTCATGATAGCATGACTTGGTTTGTCCAAGACCATTTCATGGTAGCTTAGGATAGAGGACTTATACTCTCCTAAGAATAGCTTGCATTAGCATCATAGTGTGCTTGTAAGGGTAGCATGACTTAGTTGGACGAGGACTATTTCATGGTAGCTAGGATGGAACACTTGTGCCCTTCCTAGAGTAGCTTGGACTTGCATGATGGTGTGCCATCCAAGGTAATTAGTTTAGCATAATATAGTTATGTTACCAAGATGATAGCATGGTCTAGCCTATTAGGGTGCTATTCTTTGGTAGCCTTGAATTGAGAAATAGAATTCATTCATGTGTTGTGACTTGCCTTGTACTAAATAGAGAAGTACCTTAAATGACTAATGGCAAATAGTAAAGAGGGATTAGTCCCCAACTAGTGAGTATGTACGATAGCCTTGATGCTTATCGTGACCAACGATACTAACCTACGGTACGAGTGTCTACAATCGTCGATAATATAGTAACCCAACTAAAGGTTGGGGTCGTGTCCCAAGGGAGTGATTTTGATAATTAATTGAAAAATAAAATTTAGTTCTAACTAGTCGTAGCTAAAGAAATTAAAGATTAAAAACATAGTAAATTAAAGGGGGTGACACAAAAGTGTCAAATATCAATTTGGGGGTTTTGTCACAAGTAGTAAAAACAACAAAAATAACAAGAAAATCAAGTATGGGGAAGAGTTCTTGGGGTGTGACCGCAATACGAGTTGAGATAAATCGTTGGGTACATGCTTTCGATAGGAAATTTGCAAGATAATAGTGACTAGGCTAAGCTTTAAATGGAAATAAGTTCCCTCTCGGGCAACTTACCCCGTTTCAAATGTGTTCCTCTCGCACACCAATTTGCCACATGAAGGTCAGCCTACGCCTTACTCCACTCACTCTCTCGAGCTGAGTGTTAGGATATGGGACTAGGGCTCACCCTCTCAGGCTAAACCTCATGTCGACCCACTCCTTAGGCCATCAGTCTAGTGGTCTTGGTTTCGCGACCTCCCTCTTGGGCAAGCCGAAAATACATGGGTGGTTTTGTATTTGCAACTACAAACCAATTAAATTAAACCACAACCACTAGGTGATATCACCATTAAAATACATCTAACCTATCATCAAGAAAGACCCAACAACAATATCAACACATATTTACTAAATCACACCCAAAGAATGGGGGGTTTTAGCCACACATCAAGAAATAACAAAATACACCTAAAATGATAGTAAAATCAAATGGGTATAAGAAATTAAACCTTGATTCAAGCAAAGGAAGAAGAATAAAGAAGACCCACTACCAACTTGGGGAAGATGAACTCCTTTCTTCAAGTTCCCAAAACCCTCTCCAAACTTGAGAGAAAAATACCAAAAAGTACTATTCCATTGTGGAAAATTAAAATTAATGTTCGACTCTAAAAAATTAATAACAAGTTTAGTATTTATAGACTTCAGAAAATAGTGTTGGCGGATCATTCGGTGAGGTTAGTCGAAATCGCCGATTAACTCGGCGATTCGCCCTTTGGTGTAGTTCATCGCCGTCTTGCACTAGTCTTCAGCATCGTTGTGTTCTATGTCGTTGGGCAACATAGTACTACTTCGCGGATCTATTCAGCGAAACACCGACTGCACCTTTCATCGCCTTTTTGATCCTGCTTCTTCAAGGCTTCGCATACTGGAACAAGAGGCGGAGTGTGTCCTTTCAGCGAATCGCCAAGTGTGCTTGGCGATGCCCAGGCTTCAGCTTCTTCGTTCTTTTCAGCCTTTTTGTTTCTTTTTGCGCTTAAGTGTCCATGCTTCCACCAAAACTTCAAATACCTGAAACTTAAGAATTTTCATCAGATATTGAGACAAAATAATCATTTGAGGACACTATTTCTATCAAAATAAAGCCCTAAATGAGTCCAATCTGTGGACTCATCAACACCCCCAACTTAAACTTTTGCTTGTCCTCAAGCAAACTCAAGTTCAGTCGTTCAACAGGGTGTCTCAAATAGTGCTACACAAGACTAAATCATGAACATACACAACAAGACTCAAATTACTTATGCAAAGATCAACTGTGTACTCAAAGATTCAAGTTGTGACACACCACTACCAAAGATTTTCCTGCTCGCAATACTTGCTACTTGTGCAAGTTCAAGCTCAACAAAAAGTATCTAAATGCCGTCACATAAAGAATGATTCCTCATTTACACAAAGAGGTTAACCAATTGAAGATCGGGAATCAGATGCAACACTCACACTAAAAAAGAGGAACACAATGCATGTTTTCACCCATAGGTTTGCCCTTATTTTCTAATTGATTTTCGGTTCGGCTCACTCAAGATCAAAAAGGTCTTTCTAAGGCTTGTAATGGGGTTGAGTGCAAAGGTATGGTCATTTAGGCTCAGTGACTTTTTCCTCATGAGATGTGGTATTCTCAAGGCATTCCCTTCTTTTGCTAGTGCTTCTAAGTCATCTTTTTATTCACCTCCATGGATTGCTTGGAAACCCAACTTCTTTTGTATTTTATTCCACAGTTTTGTTTTTTTTAGATGGAGGGTTTCCATTTTTGCTGCAACACCATGGGTTAAGGGAGACTTTTCTTGCACTTCTTGGCATCTCCTTTTCCTTTTTCACTACACCCCCAACTTAGGCTTTTGGTCTAAGTTGGCTATTCACTAAACCACAAATCAAGAGGATTGTAGGTAGTGGATCAAGTAAGGTCTAAGGTTCATCAAGGTTCTTCCAAAGAAAAGTAAGGCTCAAGGGGTGTTCAAAAGAGTTTCACACGCTCACAGGTAGGCCACAAAAGAGGTATATGTCAAATTGGCTCATACTCTTTAAAGTTGCCTAAGATCATTTCAAGAGCACACCTTTCTAAATCAATAAGACTAACAGAGAAAATTCTAGGTTTATTCATGCAAGGTTCAAAGTAAGCTCATCACACACAAGGCATCGACACTTAAGTCAAACAAGACCATATTTTTGCTAGTGTGCAACGGTCATTACAAGAGAATCAATTTGATAAATGGCTAATCACAACGAGATGCAAAGAGTTCACATATTGTCTATGCAACTTCATTTGGCCTCATCGTAGCCGTACATTCATGTTCGTTCAATTGTATGCACTATTTAAGTCATCGGTATTGATCAAAATCGAGACTCAATTTCTTGCAAAAGAACAGCCACATTCAATACATGAGAGGTGGCAGAAATGTGTGAAAAATTCAAAAAAAATCGACAGGGTTAAAATCAATCATTTTGCAATTAAAACTAAGGGAGCCACAAGCTCAAACAATTGCAAAGCAGTATAAAACAATTTCAAGAAAAACAGCCCAAATATATACGCAAGACCACATTCAAAATAACACACAAAGGTGAGCCTCACCCCACCACAAATAAAAGCATTTGTCCTCAAATGCAAATGAAAGTATCAGAATTGGAAAATATAATAAGACAGAGAGGGGGTGAAGAAGGGTCTTGTCTATGCAGTCTCTCTCTCTATCGGGGTCTTAGTGGCTGATGGAGCAGTCTATATATGGGCATCAGTGTCCGGAGTAGCCTCAGACTGAATAGCAGTGCCAGATCCACTAGGAGTTGTTGTGGACATCTCAATCGGCAATGTCTGGATCACCGGCTACACAATCGTCTCTATAAGATCTGGCAAGTCTCTGAATATTCCCTCATCTCTGCTCTCCTGTGTCTCCTCAGCATACACTGATATCAACTCCTCATCGGTCTCTGCATCTGTCTTTGTATGTGTTGCGCCGTCCCCCGGCGCATCTCCGGTGGTCCCAAGAGCCTCCTCATTATCTGCCCTCTCTATTAGTGAAGTGAAGTCAGTAGACTTAAGGTAGTCTACGTCCTTTCTCAAACTCACAATCTCAGCTTTTAAAGCCGCCACCTCAGAGCCCCATGTCTGCTTTCGCAAGCAGTGACTCTCACTATCAGGGAATCGACAAAGGTCTGAAGTGGGGTAAGTGCTGCTAGTATGGCTTTGTCGATCATCCCTGGAATAGACCTCTCCAGTCGGGTAACTCTCACATCAGCTGAATAGGCCAATTTGCCCCATCTTTAGGATCATGGCCTGAGTGATCCTGGCAGGTTGGGAGGAATAGGATGTACCTTGAGTATGCGAAGGGGGAGAAGGAGCGGATATACCTAAAGGCTCTAAAGTCGAGGTAGATGAGGATACCTCTGCTGGCAATGATTCAACATCGACTTCTAGAGAAGTATCTGTTGTGGTTGCTCTGCTCTTGTTAACCTCCTCTCATGTGAACTCGGCCTCTATATGTCGGATATCGGTGGAAGAAGATGGGGTGACCTCTATATCGCTGGCAGGGTCCTGGGGCACTCCGCCATGCCGACATAACTCGGTGATCAAAACAGGAAAAGGCAGAGATGTTTGTGTCTCTTTGGCTCTCATAGCCATCTCTTGTGAAACTAGCAGTCCCATGTCGATTCGTCTCCTGGCCATGATAGAGCCTCCTTAGGATGACGCAGAATGGACTCTGTTTGCAACAAATTTTAAACATATGGAAAATAAATAAACCACACAAATAAAATCTGAAGAAACATAACTTTATTGATAAATATGCAGGTACAATTCTGTTCCTCCCTTGATTCTACTCTCCTAAGATTTATCCATGATTCGAGGGCCATTAGTGGCGTATTTTTCAAACTAGGATGATTTAGATTTGACCTCTATATGAATACTCCATCAATTTGCGGAATATTCGAGATCTTGATCTTTAAAATTACCCAAGAGTTTATGGGATATTTTGAGATGCCTTTTAAGGAAATTTAGTACCTTTTAAATAAGCATAAACTAGGGTTTAGGGTTGAGTAGCCTCCAAGAATTCTAATTGAAATTGAACACATCTTCTAGAATCCCAATTCAAATTGAACACATCTTGTAGAGTCCGCAAAATTTCAATGTCTACAAATGCCCCCTGCTTTAAGGCTTGTCGGAGTGTAGCTCGATGAAACTCAAAGACGAGGCTTGAAGTATTGATTCTTCCACCTTTGCAGCTTTAGGTTTACAGATTTAATTTAAGAGAGAAGAGATGAAGGGCAGATTTGGTCCTACTAGGCATGCCAATTTGTTTGCAACAAATTTTAAAGTGACAGAAAATAAATGGCAATCACAATAAAATAAGAAGAAACATAACTTTATTGATAAATATGCGGGTACAATTCTGTTCCTCCCTTGATTCGACTCTCCTAAGATTTATCCATGATTCGAGGGTCGTGTATTTCTCGAACTAGGATGATTTAGATTTGACCTCTATATGAGTATTCCATGACTTTTGTGGAATATTCGAGATCCTGATCTTTAAAAATACCCAATAGTTTATGAGATATTTTGAGATTTCGCTTATATGAATATACTCAAAGAATATAGGGATGTCTTCGCTTGGAGTTACAAAGAAATGCCTAGATTGAATCCTAAAGTAGCGGTCCATCAGTTGGCAGTCAAAAATGGTTCTCGTCCTGTTAAGCAAGCTCAAAGACGCTTTAGGCCAGACTTGGTTCCATTGATAGAAAATGAAGTTAACAAACTCATTGAGGGAGGCTTTATTCGTGAGGTCAAATATCCTACATGGATTTCATGTATTGTTCCTGTAAGGAAGAAGAATGGTCAAATTCAAGTATGTGTTGACTTTAGAGATCTTAATAATGCATGTCCTAAAGATGAGGTTCCTCTTCCCATTTTGGAGCTGATGATTGATGCCACCACTGGTTATGAGGCAATGTCATTCATGGACGATTCTTCTGGCTATAATCAAATCTGCATGGCTCCAAAGGATGAAGAACTCACCGCATTTCGCACGCCTAAGGGTATTTATTGCTACAAAGTGATGCCATTTGGTTTAAAGAATGCTGGTGCCACATATCAAAGGGCTATGCAAAATATATTTGATGACTTGCTCCATAAAAATGTTGAATGCTATGTTGATGACTTGGTGGTAAAGTCAAGAAAGAGGGATGATCATTTGAAAGACTTAAGAATGGTGTTTGAGTTGCTCCGAAGATATCAACTAAGGATGAACCCATTGAAATGTGCCTTCGGAGTTACTTCTGGCAAGTTCCTTGGCTTTATTGTGAGACATCGAGGAATTGAAATTGATCAAGCCAAAGTTGATGCAATATCGAAGATGTCTGAGCCTCGAAATATTCATGAGTTAAAAAGTCTCTAAGGAAAGTTAACCTACTTGACGAGATTCATCTCAAATCTAGCGGGAAGATGCCAACCATTCAGTCATCTCATGAAGAAAAGTGCTCCTTTTAATTGGGATCAAACATGTAGTGATGTCTTTAAAAGTATCAAATCGTATCTAGCGAAACCTCTAGTTTTGGCAGCCCTTATACCTGGAAGGCCATTGATACTCTACGTCGCGACATAAGAAAGGTCTGTAGGAGCCCTGCTAGCTCAAGAGAATAGTGAAGGCAAAGAAAACGTTCTTTATTACTTAAGTAGAACGATGACACCGAATGAGCTGAACTATTCGCCAATTGAAAAGTTGTGCTTGACACTTGTCTTCTCAATTAAAAAGATGAAGCATTATTTTCAAGCGCATGTTGTCCGCCTCATTTCTAGAGCAAATCCCATCAAGTTTGTTATGTCAAAACATGTCATTAGTGATCGACTAGAAAGATGGTACCTCTAATTCCAACAGTTTGAGATTGTGTACATCCCTTAGAAAGTTGTGAAGGGACAAGCATTAGTTGATTTCTTGGCAGACCATCCGATACCCGACGATTGGGAATTAACTGATGATCTTCCTGATGAAGATGCGATGTCTATTGAAATTCAACCTCCTTGGAAAATGTATTTTGATGGGGCTGCACATCGTGGCGAAGCTGGCGCTGGCGTGGTGTTCATCACTTCGCAAGAAGAGATTCTACCATTCTCCTTTACTTTGAAGCAATGTTGCTCTAATAATGTCGCTGAATAGCAAGTGTTGATACTTGGACTTGAGATGGTCGTCGACATGAAGCAATTACACTTACAAGTCTTTGGAGACTCTCAGTTGGTGATCAACCAACTCTTTGGAAGTTATGAGGTGAAGAAGCCCGAATTGCGTCCTTATTATGACTATGCTCAAAAGTTGATAGGATGGCTTGGAGATGTAACCCTTCAACATATGCGTAGAACGGAAAATAAAAAAGCTAATGCATTGGTTGCCCCGGCTTCAACGCTAACCCTTCCTGATCAAACACAAGTTACTATTTGTCAAAGATGGATAGTACCACCACCAAATGAGGAAGAATATATAGAAAATGAGCTTGAACATCTCGTTGTCGTTTCTGAAGCCATAAAGAAAGATTGGAGACAACCCACTATTGACTACATGTGTTATGGGATACTTCCAGAAAATCCAAGGAGAAGGACTGACATTCGTCGTCGTGCACCTCGCTTCCTTTACTAAAAGGACACATTATATAGAAGATCATTTGAGGGTGTACTATTACGATGTTTGGGAGAGGAAGAAGCAATTCAAGCTCTGCAAGAAGCACACTCAGGAGGAAGAAGCAATTCTAGCCTCTTGATGAAAAGAGGCTAGAAGCCCAACAAAACCTTGAATGTTATCAAGCTCGTCTATCTCGTGCTTTCAATAAGAAAGTTCGCTTGAGGTGTTTCCAAATTGGAGACCAAGTTCTCGCAGTAAGAAAACCCATCATTACTTCGCACAAGTCTGGGGGCAAATATACCTCAAAGTGGGATGGACCGTATGTTGTACAAGAAGCATATTCACATGGAGCTTACAAGCTTATTGATGCAGATGGCGTAAGGATCGGTCCTATTAATGCAAAATTCCTAAAGAGGTACTACCCTTGAAGTAAAGATGATGCTCCTTAAGGTACGAGCCTAAACTGCATGTCACTCCTGGCCCGCAAGAGTATAAACTGTGTACGGCACAACAACAAAAAAATCACTCAATCCCTCATAACTATGTTGTGACTTGATCCTCTTCACTGAGGTACGTAAGCACTTAGAATATATCCTAAGTTCAGTTGCATGAGTGTCAAAAAACCATATGTTCCCACTTAATCTGTCACATGACGGTCAAAGCGATAAGTATTTTGTTTTATCTTTTGTCTCATCAAACTTTAGACTTGTACGAAGTATTGAATGGTCAATAGATGGGGGCAAACCCTTATGAAATATGAGCTTCTTTGATAGTAGGCCTGAAGTCTTTAAATTCAGACAAGCATGCAAGTTGAAGTATTTGACTCCTCTATATATACAAGTTGAAGTCTTCAAATCCGACAAAGTAATATGATAAGTCCTACAAGTTTGCATGTTAGACTCTTAAATCAACCAAGTTACAAGTCAATGTCTTCGAATTCTATGAATTTACAAGCTAAGACCCTAAAACTTGTTACGAGTTGAAAAATTAAATTCCACAAAATTGATAAGGCAAGTTTGACATGTGCAAACTTAAAAATGTGGAACTTGCACTATATTCATTCTTATTGGCATGCAAAATATGGAATGACTTTGAATAACTAAAAGCTTGGGATCAAGAATTAAAGAGCAAATTCAAATTGGATTATGCAATAAAAATGCATGATATGAAAAAAAAAAAAAAAGAACTTCATTACTATAAAATTGTCTAAAACATCAATCAAATGCTAAAGAAAACAAAAAAGGAAAACACGAAGAAAAAGCCTAATCTAAGCGTAACTTGTAGTTAGTCAAATCTTGACGACTAGCCTCCAAGCACTCTCTTTTCTGTTCCAAACTAATTGAATCTTCAAGCGTTAATAAACTCATATTTTCAATATTGGCTTGATCCTCTTCAACCTTCTTCTTAGCAGCTTCTAAAACAGCTTCAAGTCCCTCTCGCTCTCCTTGTAAAGTTGCTAGCTTCCGCTTAACCTTCTTTAGTGATTTCTTGTTAGAAGAAACATGTTTTGCCTTCTCACCCTCTTCTACTTTGAACAATTCGAGACGCTTTTTGGCATAGGAAATCAACTCCATCTTTTTATCTTCATGCGCCTTGTCAACAAAATTAGAGTGTTCTTGATCATAAGAAGTAGCATGATCAAAAAGAGAATCTACCAAGCTCGTCAATGGTGAAAGATCTAATAAATTCATCTCACTCATCTCCTTGAAAATCTCACAAATATCATCTTTGTAAGATGAAATATTGTCTAGAGAAGTTCCAGAAAGTTTTCCACAGATCTCTTCCCAAAGACCCAAGATGTACTTTCTTTTGTGGTTGAACACAACACCTTTTCCTTCGAAGACAGACATAGCTCCATTACTCTTTGGAAGAACTCGGGAAAACTCATTTGAATTAGGAATCAACCCTTTTAAAGTTTGGCCACGAGAAGTAGATGATGTCTTTTGCTCTTGCTTAATATTTGAAATTGATTGTGCCTTAGGTTTTGATATTGCAGTAGACTCATTGCTAACTTGTGGCGATCCTAGTGGATGTCCGGCAGTGTTAACCTACACATGAAAAGAGTGGGTTAGCAAAGTTATTTTATTCAAAAAAAAGAAAAAAAAAAGTAAACCTTGTCACTCTGAATTGTCATTGATCTTGAAGGACTATCGACACTCTGAACTTCTACGACTCTTAAATCAACAACTTCAGCCCCAGATGGTTCAACCCTTTGCCTCTTCCAACATCGATCCTTGCTAGTTTTGCTTGTTTCTTGAAGGGCCCGTTTACTAGAGAAGAGAAATTGGGGACATTTCTCTTTATCAGTAGAAGTATGAACTATTTCTTTCTTAGATACGTTAGAGGATTTAAGCATCTTACTTTGATGTTAGAGAGCAAGTGGTGTCTTGACTTTTGAAAGTGTCTTCTCGATATCTTGACTTTTGTCTTCTAAAAGGATAACAAATTCTGACCCAGCTTTCTCTACCATAACATCCAAATTATCCTCAATAACCATTCCATAGGATCTCTCCCACCAAGATGAATATTGGGTAGTATAAAGCTTTTTTGCGGAGCAGGAGGAAATGTCACTTTAGACATAGTTGCACGTGATATGCAAATGCGCCAATATCTAAGGCCTTCATCAAGCGACTCAGCACAAATATCATTTTCTAAATAGCCAGGAATATCTTGATGAAAACCAAATTGGAGACTAAATCGGTGCGGACTATATGGCTCAATGACAAAGGAACCTCCCC
>JAJOOF010014779.1:0-19898 GCA_029582545.1 Solanum lignicaule
GATTATGCTTATCGCTTATGGTCATTTTAATTGCTTCTGCGACCAAGGATGTGTAATGATATGCTATGAGGCTTGTTTGGGGTTCCTTCGGGTTCCCCATTCGCCGGTCACGTCTAGGCCCTAGGCTTGGGTCGTGACATAATCACCAATGGTTCTCTCATGGAACTCACACCCACACTGTTAATGTGTCAGAACATGACACCCGATTCAATATATATGTGTCAGAACGTGACACCCGGTCCAATATATGTGTGTCGGAACCTGACACCCGATCAAATGTATTTGTCGGAACATGACACCCAGTCCAGTCAGCACAACCACAATCATAATCACACCCATAATGAACAGTTCATATAGTCACACAATAAAGCAACAGGTTCATGGCATGTAATTATACATAATTAGCCGTTTCATTGAGTTCGGTTCATGATTCTCTATCCCCATACGCGCATGCATACAATGAAGCAATTAACTGGCATATATCACACAAACAAGAAATTGAACCATCACCTATCCCTAGATCACAACACGAGGCTTTCCCCCACGGTATGCACCTTATTTATCAACTAGGAGTACATGTACATTCGTCCCTTTCTCCATGCCCGAAGGCCTACGCATGAATCCTACCATCCTTTAGCAATATACTACGCATCGAGCATGAATTTACGACTACTCAAGTAAATAAACCTAGCCTACCTGGGCGCCAAGTAGCTGCAAAGGGGTTGTAGCTCTAATCCTGGCTTACGGACAACGAGACGGTTGATTTTGCCGGGAATTAGCAAGCTATCGTCATCCTTGCACTAAAAATCTCTTCCTCCTTCCTTCCCAAGCCTAGAGCATCCTTTGAGGGTTTCTAGGTGATCCTCGCCTCTTTTTCGCACTTAGGGAAAAAGGAGAAAAATAAGACTTCACGTCATTTAAGTTCTGCACCTCGACCCTCCCGCTCTGGTGCTCCCTGTCCCATTGAAGCGCCGTTGCCTTAGCGGCATCATCCCGCTCTGGCGGGAGAGTGGGGTCATGGTACTCTCAACATTTTGCTCTCCATGAATAACGACGGTTCGGGTCGTTACAGTATTTCTTGAACATGATTTTTTATGTCTTAACTTTCCTAATACATGGATAATGTATTGTGTCACTTGAGTGTTTTAAGTACAGTTTATCACCTTTATTGTTTGTGATATGTATGAAGTAGCCTTACCAGTTGAATAAAACTCTAACCATCACTATATTAAACTTAAGTTACCGATCTAGAGTACTTCATTACTGCAAGAAATGTTCTAGAATAATATTTAATGCCACTCATTACAATTTGACTTTAGGTGACCGACTTTGTTGAGCCACACCTGATCAAAATGGTTTTCCAGCTTGTAAGTACAATAGTAATGGAGACGGCAAAATGGGCTACCTCAACAACTCACATTTTCACAATACAAACATTGATATATATATATATATATATTAATAATAAGTTTTACTGAATACAATTACAATACAATATGACACAACAAAGGCAATTGCAAAGAACAATAATAAAGGAAAATACATGTTCTCACACTTGTACACCAATTCCATAACTAACTCTAGCCTTGCTTGCATGATTTTATTCTTGTTCAAAAGTAACTATCCAGCAATTTAGGTGGGGTTAAACTTTCTAGTACTCTGACACAACTTGCCAATACAGAAATCACTTAACTGTCCAACAATTGAGGTGGGATTACACTTTCTAGTCACATCCTTCTTATCAATCATATTAGCTGATGTATCAACTGAATTTAGAAGGTTTATTGAGTGACAAAATTAACAGAAACTGCATAAATAATTATGACCGTAAGGACATTAATGGAGAAACCAAGTATTCATTTTTCAAGGTTCGGAAATTCTCCTGGTTGATTGGAGAACCAGTGATATTTCTAGAAGGGTGTTCTTCAACTCATGGACCAAAACATGAATTGTTAGGGTGATTGGTCTTGCACATTGCATGCCTCTCAAATTCAAAAAACACTAAGTACATTCTGCATAAGACACATTAGACATGAAGCTACTTGGATAAAATTGGCGGGAACGTCATATAACAGAACAATAAGAATAAAATCATGCCTTGGAAAGTGTGCAATCATCGTAACCACATACGTAACCACATACGTAACCATACCCCTTAATACCTCCTTTAAGAATTTTATGCATGCAAAACATACTTAGAACAAAAAAACACTAAACTTCAAAGAAGAATTCTAGAATCAAAACTCACCTCTCTTGACGATGCAATATAATTGATGTGCACCTCATCAAGTATACTAGTTGACAATCAACTTCCAACATTGGAAGGGAAATTATTTGAGGAACTCTTCGGTGTATTCTGTGTTGCAGAGTTGTGCCTCATCGAAATAACATTTCCAGTTTCTGCACTTAAGTCAGTATTTGAAGATTTCTGATAATCATATGTACATCTAGCTCCAGTATTCAGATAACTAGGTTCTTTCCAAGCACGAGATGGAAGATTATTTGGAATAAGATCAAAGTAACAAAATTTATCACTAGTTCCAACATTCAGATCAGTAGGTTATTTCCTAATAAAAAACTATTGTAAATAATAATTCAAAGTTGGAGTAGGAATCCTAAGTTGTTTAGGATTTTTTATTTATGATATTTATTATGTCTATTTAGGATTTGTTTGTCCAAGTTCATACATGAATATGTTTTCTAGCCCTAGTTTAATTTGGTTTCTTACTTTTATAAATAGAGATGTTGCTAATTATTTCAATATACAGAAAAATATAGGAATACACAGAAATATACAGAAACATATAGAACTTTTATGTTTATAAATAAAAATATTTTCCTTCAAATTGGTATCAGAGCTTTTAGATCCCGGTAGAGAATCAAAGAGTTTCCGCTGCCAGCGGGCGGCTATGACCCATATATGTGGTCCATCTGGCCAATGATTATGTCGACAAACTTCGGGCGAATGATATATGCATGAAAAACGTGGTAAGATAATAGACTTACAAAAATATTACAAATTTTAAAGAAGTGCAACCAACCATAAGAGAAAGAAGCTCTTCTCTAAATTAACAGTTGGAGAGAGTTTTTTTTAAAAAAAAGAGAGAGTTGGAGAGAGAGTGCTCCAACACGAAAACACAAAAAGAAATTGAGTTGATGGGAAGGGCATCAACAAGAGTTGGAGAAAGAGAGTGCTCCAACAAAATAAAATGTTGGAAATAATAATTCAAACTTGGAGCAGGAATCTTAAGTTGTTTAGGATTTGATATTTATGATATTTATTATGTCTATTTAGGATTTATTTGTCCAAATTCATATAGGAATAGGTTTCCTAGTCCTAGTTTAGTTTGGTTTCTTACTTTTATAAATAGAGATGTTGCTAATTATTTCAATATACATAAAATATATAGAAAAATATAGGAATACACAGAAATATACAGAAACATAATGAACTTTGAGTTTATAAATAAAAATATTTTCCTTCAAAAATAGAACATTATAATGAAGAAGGTTATAGAAACGATTTTTTTCAGTAGTTCTAGTACACATATCACTCAGTCCGGTCCCAACATGAGTCGGAAGATTATTTTGAAGGTTATTTACGAAACAACTTCTTTCACCAGCTCCATCTGTCCGATCAATAGGTTCTTTCCCAATAAGCGATAATATTATTTTTTTAAGAAGATATAACATACGTCCTATTCCAACTTTCGGATTTTCATTGCCTAAAGATAAGATGTTTTTAATGACAAAATTGAATGTCCCTTTAGGCTCAGGTGCACATAAAACTCACTATATTGATCTTGAGCATACTGAAAATTAGATGTGTTACACCGGAAGCAATATGCAATTGGAGGTATTGAAATGGGTGTGTCATTCACAAACTGCACCACTTATTTCTTATTGGAGAACAACTCTTCTTCTAAAGCATACGTAAAAGATTGATGAACACACTTCTTTTCGATGTTCAAGGGACTTCCACTGCCTATCTCTCCATCAGAGAGATCATTAACATCATTAAGCACCTAAGGGTCTTTATTCTGGAAAGACTAAAATAAGGTCTAAAGTTTACCATAATTATTAAGGCAATTCGAGTTTCACCAAAATTCTTTCTTAGAAGTGGTAATAACAAATAGAAGAGCCCGGAGGGCAAAAATTGTCATTACCCAAAAGTTGAGGTCATGATAGCACACACCCCCGATAACCCTAAAAGGAGTATAAGCCGAAGAAATAAACTTAGAAGACTCCCAAAGGGAAGTTAGGCCACAAACAATAGAAAACAACAAGGAATATCCCAAAACCTAGTAACATAAATATAAAGAGCATCTAATAAATTTCTAAAATCTGAAAATACATCGCAAGTTTTTGAAAATTAAGTTAAAGACTTTAAACGATAGATAGAGACTAATGGCCATCCTGAAAGAAGGATCTCACCACAACTCCGAAAAAAGGAACTTTGTTGGAAACTAATCAACCGCTATGATGCTCACTCTGACTAGGACCTGCATCAAAGGGATAATAGAAGTGGGAGTTGAGTACGATCCACATGTACTCAGTAGGTTAGACTGACTTAGTATAAGCAACTGACTTAAGAAATAAACTATGAAAGCTTTCACCTGCATGTAGAAAAGTCCCATCTCGGCATCACTGCCACCAATTTATATAGAACGACGTGAATAATGTAAACACACAAGAGTACATATATTAATTAAATCAGCACATAAACAAGTCACACAACACAGCAAGACTGACCAATGTGATGATGAAATGATGGGATGAAGTGGTGGTACCAAGGTCATTGCATAACATGTTGTATACACCTTGTCGAGCCTCTAGCTTCTAGACAAGGACAAATGGGGGACTTGTTGTGCATATACCAATCTCAATATCTCAATGTCTCATCAACTTGCAACCTCAGCGTGGTCAAGGATATAAGTAAGGTGTGGAATTTTCATTCTCAAAAAGATAATATTTTTGTACTTTATGATATTTCCATGAACTAGGATATGTTGCATTAGGATGAATGTTTCACAACACATACACCACAAGGACATAATCAGCTCATCAAGGATTCCAAATAGTATCAAGTTCTCAAACTCAAATGGTCATGAAATATGTTCTCAAAGGTTAAGGGTAGTGGAGGAAAACATGTAATACCAACCTTTTACCACTTAGAAAGCCTTTTTGGTCATTTTTAAGGTGGTTCAATAATAAACTCAAACCCTTACTAGTGCATCTCCATATCAAGAAAGATATGCAACACGGCCCCTCTCGAGCAATTACTTAAAAATCACAAAATTTCCACGACAATTATAGATATCACTCATGCCTCCACACATTCTAAGCAACAAAAATTGGCATCATAAGAATTAAAACAGGAAGGTCAACACTTACAAAAATCTAAAGCACATACTACATCTTATTTCACAGTTGATTTCCTAAGAACTAGTTAATTACTCATCTATGTCAAATAGAGGGATAGCCAAACCTACCTCAAAGATGAAACATCAATCAATCAACCCTATCAGAATACTTACTCAACCACACAATTACCGGAACAATCCTCCACTATCAATAATGGAAAATTTTCACCAAAAGGAGTCCAATGATACCCATATTGATAGGATTTGAAATCGGGGTAAATAGTCCAAAAATTACTTGGAAAATTGAAAGGGTAAAATAAGATTTTTTTTAGTTGAAATCAAGTTCTATAGGTAAAGAGGAGTATGCAGTTGAAATGCCCATTAAAACAAGCAAGAATCAAGCTTCAAATCAAGAAATCACTTATTTTTTAATTTGGGGAAAAAACCCCAAAACCCACATTTGAAATCTTTATTTTTTTACTGTTTTGGAAGATTAAATTTGACGAAAACGGTATAAAATTGATAAAGGAACTTACGGCACAAGTTTTTCTCAAGAAAATATTTGCAAAGTCTCCCTCCAAAGCTTCCAATATGAATAGAATGGTGAAAGAAACTGAAAGGCCTCAAAAATCTTAGCAACCACCTTACTATCTTAAGCTCGATTGTCTGGACGCGATGTAACTGACAAAATTCCCATCTGACACATGAAACACAAAATATTTATCAAAGTCAACCATATAATTATCATTCAACTCAAAAAGGGCAAAAATCACAAAAAAACTCAATTGATCACATCAGGGACCACACTAAGCATATAAATGCTACGTGGAAGTGGAAAATGGTCATGTCACAATAACTAGCACATTCACAAGAAAAGGAACATTACAAGTACAAACACAGTTTAGATAGAATATGTACTATATAAGATAAACGTAAAATTCTGATAATTTCGGAAGAACTATAAAGTCAACAAAATTTCCCCATCTATCAGTATGTTAACATATTTTATCCCCCTCCATCCTAATGCCACTTTTAACTATGTCATATTTATGAACTACCTGGAGAAATAAGACTTTATATACAAGTAATTAGCATCTTGCATTGAAGTTCTATACATGCTTAGTCAAAATGAAAGCAATCTGATTCAAACACCACCGACATAGAATTCATTATACTTATTTATTATATTTCCCTAATTAGTTGATTGATGACTAACTTTAAGATACTCTATTTCTCAACAATGAAGTACTATGACAAGTGATACATATTTGACTTGTTGATTTGATTAAACAACACTACTAATATTATGTACTTGCAATAAAAAGGATGGTTGTTTCTCATAAAGTACAAGTACTTTGGGTCACTTTTAAACCAAGTACGTACTGTTGTTTGTTTCCTTAATATAAAATGGAAGAAAAATTTTGCATCCCAAAAACCCAAAATTCTCCTCTTTTTCTAAAATTAACATAAACAACAATTTTCTCTACGAAAAATTGAGTGATCTTAAGACCAAGTTCTTGGAGGCTACAATGTACTGAAATCTGATCTTCTTAAGGATCCACATTTCAAGTTTACTGATGATGGAAAGTAAACTCTAAATTTGAATCATTACGAAGGTTGTATTTAAGCAATTTGTAAATCTCCAAGAACTTGGGCTTCAGATAGCTCATTTTTTTCACACACAAAATTATTATTTTTTTGTTTATTCTAGAGAATGGGGAGAATTTTGGGGTCTTGGGGATGCAATGAATTTCTTCCTTTTAATATATAAGAAACACACATCGATATATTTGGTTTCTAATGACAAAGAGCACATATAATTTATGAGAAGCAATCTCCTTTTTGTTGCAAGTACATAATATTAGTGTTATTAATTGTTCAATAAAACCAATAAGCCAATTATGTATAACCTGCTATAGTACTTCATGGTTGAGAAATAAATTATTTTAAAGTTAGCCATCAATCCACTAATTATGGAAATATAATAAATAGTACAATGAATTCTAGGACTTACCTACGTTAGAAAGATATAAATGACTATTTCAACTTTCTCTTATGAGATCAAGATTCTTCACATGTGTATAAATGCCAGCGTTAAACAAATTTCAAGTGTGTTTAATTTAACATGTACATATGTAATCATTTTAAAGGGCTTAGAGAAGATAAATGCTCTAATTGACAGGTTTGTTTCTAAACCACTTAGGCCCCAAAAATTGAGGGGCCTAATTATTATTTTTCAATAATAGGTTATAAACCTTTTTAAAAAAAATAAATCTATTTGAAGAAAAACAAACTTTTCATATGTGAGGAAAGAATTACAAGAACAAGGGGGGACGTCGATTCCCCAGATTTTTTGGCTTCCCTTTCTCAAACAAGTACTCTTTCTGTTCCCAATATAAATATATATAATCCAATTTGACATATCTGGAGTAATATATCTCAATAAAATTAAATGAATTGGATATAAAATTAATTGAAAAACAATATTAAAAAAAATCTAATACGAAAAATTTATTCACAATTTTGCACCTTATTGAGCTAGAAGAATAGATTGTTTAAAATAAGCCTTCATTCAATTTTAACTTTCTCTACTAATGTATTTGAGTCATCCCTGCTAATTGAGTGAATAAATAAGACGAGCTCAAAAAAGTATCAACAAAGCAACTAATGATTCAAATAATTGACTATCAATTAATTATATATGACATGAATTAAATAATTTGTCAAAATGAAAAACTTTAATCCTATACCACAACAAAAAAAAAAAAGAACGAACAAATATCAAAGCACGTGGTAGAGATTGAAAAAAGAAACAATGCAAGAAATATTTACTATCAATTTTACCATAAAGCTAGAACTCAAGAGACATTAAAAGAATAGCCTTACAATATTTAAAAAAAATGCAAATTCTAATATATATATATATATATGGAAGACATTACCATTTTCAAGTATTTCAAATGCAGTCCCATGTTTGCTAAAATCTCCAATGCTAAAATCTCTCACATCAAATGCAAGGCCAAAAATGAAAATGAAATAATTAGAAAACAAACCATACAAGAAGTTCAGTTTAGGCTTAATCAAATGAGAAAAGGGAAAAGAAAGGTATTGCACTCACAACATGAAAACTAGTTATGGGAGAAAAAAAAAATAGAGCACAAAAAATATAAGAAAAACTATAATTTGATGAGTGAGAGAAAGAGAAAGGTCAACGGGTTTTATACTAGTGGGACGAGTGATCCTATAAAATATGGTCTATTGAGAATAGTATTCTAAGTTTGTCTAGATATACCATATGAGTCAAGGAAAGATGATCTTAGCCGTTATTTTGATGGACATTGAAGACCGGCTAAAATAGGAAAAAAGGTAAAAGAATTGATTTTTTTTTTGTCTTACGTTACTAAATATAAAGTCAAAGATTAGTTAATGGAAAAATATTCATATATATAATTATTTTGTTCAAAGTTACTTGATCACACCTTTTTGGAGAATTTAAATTTGATTGACTAACAGTTTTAAGATGCAGTAGTAAAATATTATCTATAAATAACTATTTTATCCAAAATTACTATATTACCCTTATATTTAAGAATTCAAATTGTATTTCTTAATAATATAAAAATATTTAACACAATCAAATATAAGTTGAGATTTTAGAAGGTTACATTTTATTATTAGAGAAGACACATTGACTTTGAAATGACACCAACAATAGATTATTAATTATATAAGATCTGAAAAGTAAATAAATGAAATTTAAATAAAAAATTTTGAGGTTTTGAATCCATTTTATTTTATATATTTGATCTTCTTTTAACGATATACTAATATTTTAGGATAAAGCCTTCATTTTAACCTAGTGGAGGAAGAGAGGTTGTTTCGGAAAGACCCTTGATTCAGATGCAACAATTCTAGATATAAATAAGACAATATATCGAGTCTCAAGGAAACAGTGCAAAGTCTACCAGAAGGAAGCAACAACTACAATAAAATAGTGCAATAACCAAGACATGATACACAATATACTAGGATAGAAAATTGAAATCAATAATGATGCATATAAAAAAAATAAGAACTACAATAAAATAACTAGTACAATGTCAAACACCAACCACCCTAATGAAAGAAATACTATACTACCTGGTATCCTTCTACCCTAAGACGTCTCCTCCACACCCTCCAATCTAAAGTAATTTCTTTTGTAATTTGAAGCTGAGCAATATCTTGTTTTATGACCATGATGCTCAAATGATAACATAATGCAGTTCTATCATCTTCTATGAGTCTTTTATTATTGGCTAAATAAAATCGAATAGATCAAACTAAATAAATCAAATAAAGTTTAAATTTGAATTATACCAAGTTGGATTTATTAGGTTTATTTTAGTAACAATCTAAGTACTTTAATGTCACGACCCAGACCATCATGATTGGCATCCACACTAACCATCCGGTGGGAGGCGCTAAGTACTATCGTCGGTTTGTGAAAAACTTTGCTTTTATTGCCACACACTTGACAAATTTAACCAAATAGGAGATACCATTTGAATAGACTGAAAAATCATAGGAGAGCTTTCAAATGCTCAAGACTCTCTTGACCACAACACCTACTCTAGCACTACCGGTGGAAGGTAAATATTTTATTTTTAATTGTGATGCTTCACATTCAGGCTTGGTTGCGGTGTTGATGCAGGATAAGAATGTCATAGCTTATGCATTGCGGCAGTTGAAGGTGCATGAGAGAAATTATCCAACACATGATTTGGAGTTGGCAGCGGTAGTGTTTACTCTTAAAATCTGACGTCATTATCTTTATGGTGTTAAGTGTGAGATGTTTACTGATCATTGTAGCTTGCAACATGTTTCACTTAAAAGGATCTGAATTTGAGACAACGAAGATGGATGGAGTTACTCTAGGATTATAATGTGACCATACAGTATCATCCAGGCAAGGCTAATGTGGTGGCAGACGCATTATATAGAAAGGCGGTGAGTAAGGGTAGTCTAGCTTGCTTGAGTGCATCCAAGCGGCCTTTGGCTAAGGAAATTCAAACCTTGGAATCTAAGTTCATGCAGTTGGGCATCTTAGAGAAAGGTGGGGTGTTAGCTAGCATTGAAGTAAGGGCCATGTTCATTGACGAGATCAAGGCCAAACAGTTTGAGGATGACAGTTTGAAAGAGATCAGAAATAAAATAGTGTCTGGCAAGGCACAAGAGACCACTTTTGATGAGGGAGGTGTGCTCAGTTTTAAAAGAAGGATTTGTGTTCCTAGAGTAGATGACTTGATCCAGAAATTATTAACATCTCATGTTCGCGATATTCTATCCATCCGAGTGTGACCAAGATGTATCGAGATTTCAAGCGAATATATTGGTGATCGGGAATGAAGAAGGATATAGCGAAGTTTGTGGCTAAATGTCAAAATTGCCAACAAGTAAAATATGAACATCAAAGGCCTGCAGGTTTGCTTCAGAGAATGTCGATTCCAGAAGGGAAGTGGGAAAAAACAGCTATGGATTTTGTGGTTGGTCTTACCAAGACTTTAGGGAAGTTTGATTCTATTTGGGTAGTTGTTGACAGATTGACTAAGTCAACCCACTTCATTCCAGTCAGAGTAGACTATAATGTGTAGCAGTTGGCTAAGTTTTATTTGAAAGAGATAGTGAGGTTGCATGGGGTGCCCCTTTCTATCATCTCAGACCGTGGTACATAGTTTACCTCCAAGCTTTGGAGGAAATTACATGATAGATTGGGCACACAACTCACTTTTAGTACAGATTTCCATCCACAGACGGACGAACAGTCAGAGAGGACTATTCAAGTGTTAAAAGACATATTGAGGGCATGTGTGATTGACTTTGGAGGGTATTGAGATAAGTTCCTACCATGAGATTTCTCCTATAATAATAGTTATCACTCCAGCATAGATATGGAACCGTTTGAAGCATGGTATGGGAGAGGATGTAGAACACCCATAGGATGGTTTGAGGTTGGAGATAGGAAAACTTTGGGGGTCGATTTAGTGAAGGATGCTCAAGATAAAGTGAGGAGTATTCAATCTAAGAGTAGAAATAAAAAGTATGCGGACCATAAGGTAAGAGACATGGCATTTTAGACTGGTGAGAATGTTTTTCTTAAGGTATCACCCATGAAAGGGGTAATGAGATTTGGCAAGAAGGGCAAGCTAAGTTCGCGATACATTGGTCCTTTTGAGGTTCTTGACTGTGTAGGGCTAGTGATTTATAGATTGGCTTTACCTCCTAACCTATTGGGAGTTCATCTGGTATTTCATGTGTTCATGTTGAAGAGATATCATGGAGATGGGGATTACATCATAAAATGTGACTCAATTGTGTTAGACAAGGACCTTCAGTATGAGGAGGAACCGATTGCAATTCTGGATCGTGAAGTCCGGAAGCTGAGGACCAAAGAGATAAGTTCGTGAAAGTTCAATGGAAACATCATCCAGTTGAGGAAGCTACTTTGGAAGCCGAGAAGGACATGCGAGATAAGTATCCCCAGTTGTTCGTTGATTCAGGTACTACTATACTCTAACTTTAGCCCATTTTTCCTAGTTTGTCACTCGGGGATGAGTTATGGGTAAATTGGTATCTATTGTAATGACCTGTTCCCATCGTTATTGAAAAGCCAACGGTAAAAAAAATTGGGCCAGAAAACTTTTTCGTAGTAGCTGGAAATTTACTAGCCTAGTCCAGATTTGGATGAAATCAGAGTCAGTGAATTCTAAGGAAATCTAGTAACAAATGGGAGATCTAATTATGAATTTATTCACATGAGTAGATATCTAAGACGTTAAGGAACCCGTACGACTTTACGGAATCGAATTCGAGCTAGTAGAACTCCTGAAAATATTCTTAGTGTGAACATGTATTTTCTGAGTGTTGTGGAATGAAGGTGTGTTGTGAAATGGGGGGTTTGGAACACTTAATTCGATTCACTGGTTCCGTGCAAGTCGCTAGGGCGGGATTATTCCTGCCAGTGCGGGGTCATTGTGGTGGGATGGGGCCTCCGTAGTGGCTAAGTCGCGAATTAAGTCAGAAATAAACCCCAAAAACGCCATTATTCTACAATTTTTGTTTTTGAGAACTAGGAGACGACCCCAGGCCATTTCTTGACAGTTTTCCACAAAATTTGGTGCTAAAGGTAAGGTTTTCGCTCCCCAATTCCATTTTTCGATCCGTAGAACGTAAAATCTTGATTGTATATCGTTGGGGGAGGGTTTTGAATGGTTTTGGATGTTGGGAAAAACCCTAGCTGCACCTTAGGATCATAATTTGGGTTTTGGGTTATTGGGTTTATCATAAACCGGGTAAATTAGACCTTAATTATTGATCTCTATATTGAATTGTTTGTTTGTACACCTAGAGCAAGTGGAAAGAATCCGGAAAGGGAAGAATCAAGTTTCTTAGGAGGATTCAAGCTTTGTTCGAGGTAGGTGATGGTTGTGATTTCATATTGGTATGATGTATGTTAGTAATTACTTCATTTTAATGCATGTATGTATGCGAATGTTGCATTATTGAAGCAAGTTTAAATTCTAAAGAAAGAGAATAGAGTTTCCATAAACTACAAATGTCTAACAACTAAAACATATGCGGAAGTAAATGCCTAGAACCTGAAAGTCAATGTACCAAACCTCTAACAATAAACCAAAAATCTAAAGGAAAATGGGTGCAACCCAACTAAACATAAGATAACTAATTAACTAATCTAAGTCCGAATCAAATGGACTGAGCAAGAAGAGAACTCATGGCAGCCCAGAAGAACTGGCTCACCCTTGAATTCGAAGAGCTCACTGATCTTCTAAGCGAGGTCTATCAATATCCGCCTGAAGATGCCCTGTACTCAACAAAGAAAGAGCAAGTGCAGTATCACTACACAACTACAGTGTACTGGTAGAATCACGCGGCTATCCCACTAAGTGCAACATACATAAGTCATACAGCATAATAATAACATGCATACACCGAACATATACAATATCATCATCATTTTACGAACAACGTACAATTTCACATTTCTCAAGATACACAATTATGTCAACTCATTGGTCCTCTCATGGAATCCAAACCCAAACTGTTAGCATACCAGAATGTGGTACCCGATCTAATTTTTATGCCGAAACGTGGAAATCGATCCCATATTTATGCCGGAATGTGGCAACCAATCCAAGTTAGTGTGTCGGAACACAACAACCGATCCATTCAACAAGCCACAATCACTATCACAAGTACATTCTCATAATCATACAATCAAGTCATGATTCATGACATTCATCATTCATCCATCTAATTTACAACTAGTGTGATCAACAATGCAACATTCACATACATACACGTATTATAACGAAGCAAGAATAAACATATATCACACAATCATGAAATCACAACCATCACCTACCTCGAAACAAGCTTGAATTCCCTAAGAAACTTGATTCTTCCCTTTTGGGACTCGTTCCGCTTGTTGTTGGTCTACAAACAATTAGTTTAATACGGGAATCAATAAAAATTAACTAATTACCCGAATTACTAACAATTCTATCAACCCTAGATCATATCCATGATCCCCATACCCAGATTAGGGCTTTCTTCACCATAATTTCCAGATCAAAACCCTTCCCCATCGATAATTACCCATTAGATTACATTTTACGGATCAAAAAATAGATTCGGGGAGTTAAATTCTAACCTTTAGCCTCAAGAATGGTGAAAAACTGCCAAGAAAACCCCTGGGTTCATTCCTTAGCTCTCAAGTTTGAAGGTTGCAGAATAAAGATATTTTGGGGTTTATTTCCGACTTAAATCGTGTCTGTCCCGATATGGCGTTCCCCAGCTTGCCACAGCGGTCATGCCCTGGCGGAAATAATTCCGCCACAACGGCTTGTACGGAACCAGTGAGTCAATTTAAGAATTCCAAACTCCCATTTCACAACACACCTTCAACCAATGACACTTGGAAACTACCCGTTCATGCTAAGATCAATTTTGGGAGTTTTACTCGCCCGAATTCAATTCTGTAAAGTCGTACGGGTTCCTTAAAATTTTAGCTATCTACTCATGTGATCAAATTCATAATTAGATCACCCAATTGTTATCAAATTTCCCTAGACTTTAATGACTCCGATTTCGTCAAAATCTGGACTAGTTTGGGAAATACCAAGTTACTACAAAAAAGATTTTCGACCCAAAATTTTCCCTATTGGCTTTTCTATCACGACGGAACCCGATTGTTACAGTCAACCCAAACGACATAAGTAGAATCCATAGTTCCCATAGCAAGTTGTAAATGTCGTTTTTGGTATATCCTCAGGCCTAATCTTTAACTGATGGTAACCAGACCTTAAATCAATCTTAGAGAAAACTAATGCACACTGCAATTGGTAAAAATGATCATCTAGCTGAGGCAATGTATACTTATTTCAAATGGGGACCCTATTCAATTGACGATAGTCTATACACATTCTCATACTACCATCTTTTTTCTTAACAAATAAGACCGGAGCACCCTAGGGTGAAACACTAGGACGGATGAATCCTTTATCAAGAAGTTCTTGGATTTGAGCCTTAAGCTCTCTTAATTCTGCCGGAGCCGTACGATACGGTGGGATGGAAATGAGACGAGTACCAAGTTCTAAATCAATGTAGAAGTTTATATGTCTATTAAGAGGCATACCAAGCAAATCAGTAGGAAACACTTCTCTAAATTCTGACACCATAGGAATAGACTCAATAGAGGGAGATTCAACCTCGACATCCCAATTATTAGCCAAATTAGCCAAACAACCCTGCCCTACCAGTTTCCTAGCCCGAATGGAGGATATGATCCTAGTTGGCTTAGGCTTGTATACCCCTTCCCACTCTAACTTTTTCGTACGCGGAATCTCTAGAGTCACAGACTTAGTGTTACAATTCAACAAAGCAAAATAGGGGGACAACCAAGTCATGCCTAAGATTATATCAAAGTCAGTCATATACAAAATAACCAAATCACCCCAAGTTTGAAAACCCATAAACAAGATAGGACAAGCACGATAGAGATGGGTGACTATTACAGACTCTCCAACGGGGGTAGAAACATAGATGTGGGCATCAAGTATATCACAATTCATCAAACTCTGAGGCCAATCGCATGGACACATAAGAATAAGTAGAACCCGGATCAAATAACACATTAGCCATCCAGTCACAGATAAGAATAGTACCTATGATCACTGCGTCAGACGCCTCCGCCTCGATCTTGCCCGGGAAGGCAGTACACTGGGCCCTGTCATCATGATGGGCGACTTCCCTGCTTGGATGCACTATACCTCTGCCTGAGTTACCATTTCCCCTACCTCTGTGGCCTTGTCCTTTCCTCCTTGCCCACCTTGTGGATGCACTAGACCATTATTACCATTTCCCGCGGGTACCACAACTCTAGTCTGCTACTGCGCGGAATTCATCATACGCGGGTGGGGAAAATATCTCCTTATATGCCCAGGTTCTCCATAGTTATAACAAGTGCAATCAAAAGATGGCCTGCTGCTCGCCTAAGGTGCAGCTACCTGGCTATCCAAAATCAAATTCTGAGGTGGAGTTCCTGAGTAATTACCTGTAGAAGCGGGCATAGCGGACTGAATTGGTCGGGCTACAAGTGTCGGCCTCCCTGAACCTTTGGAGTAAGAACCCTAAAAGTTACCTGGATTCTTGGATTTCTTAGCCAACGCCTTCGCCTGACCATCTTGCCTCACCCCCTCCACTTTCTTCACAAAATTTGTTACCTCATTGAAGCTTTTTCCTGCAGAGGTCATATGAACAGATAATACCTGCAGAATTTAGTCCCTTAACAAGTAGGCGGATCCTCTTTTCCTCAGTAGTCACCAATTATGTAGCATATCTCGACAAATCATGGAACTTAGCCTCATAAGCAGACACACAACCTTGCTCCAAAGCCATGAACTCATCCTTCTTACGATCTCTCAAAGTCCGAGGCACATACTTCTCTAAGAATAGAGCATGAAACTGGGTCCAAGTGAGTGGGGGTAAAGTTGAAGATATGCATTCCACATAAGCTCTCCACCACTGCTTAGCCTCACCTTGAAGTTGAAAGGTCACAAACTCTACTGCATGTTGATGGACAATTCCCAACTTATAAAGCCTCTCATAACAATCTAGGATGAACTCATAGGCGTCCTCACTCTCAGAACCATGGAACATTGGTGGTTTCAATTATAAGAACTTAGTCAACATCTCATCTTCAATACGAGTCATAACCGAACCCAATAAAGGATGGAAGAAAGCATCAGAACCTACAGTTCCACCCATATTGGGGACAATGATAGCAATAGAGGGATCGTCAGAAGCTTGAGTTGCTTGAACAGAGCGAAGCACTCCAGGACCAACCAATCCTTTCAGGAACGACATGATCTATTGAGCTAACACTGGTTCTAAGTGGGGAATACATGTAGTCTCAGCCTGCACCTCTTCCTCTTGTCCAACATTCTCCTCATCCTCAACCTCTACATTCTCCTCTATCTCTTCATGATGTGTGAGAGTGATCTCATTTCTGGGAGCATTCTCAATCAGAGCTCCATCCCTAGTAGGTATTACCCTTCCTCGGCCTCTGCCCCTTGATCTTCCTCTACCCCTGCCTCTACCACGACCTCTTGATGCGGACTCCTCAGCGGGCTCATTGACCGGAGCTACGGGCCTGACACTATTGAAGCAAATGAGAACCATCTACGGACAAAAGAGTGAAAGAGATTAGATACCAATTTGGATCACCAGATACCAATTGGAACAAAGTTATAGGACGAAAGGAGACAAGAGAAAACAGGGAGGTTTCCTAAAGTCCTATAGCCTCTCGAAGAAAAGTACAGATGTCTCCGTATGTTCCGCAAGACTCTACTAGACTTGGTTTGGTATATCGAGGTCAACGAACCTAGGGCTCTGATACCAACTTTGTCACGATCCAGACCATCTTGATTGGCATCCACACTAACCCTCCGGTGGGAGAACCGTTACTACAACCCAACTAACCAAAATCGCGAACACTAAAATATTTAAAGATACAGAAGCAGGTTTAAATGTCTAAGGGAAAAATATGGAGTTCCTATAAACTCCGACGTTCAAAGAAAACTAAACAATTAATGCAGAAGAATAACCTCTAGAACTTGAAAGTCAATGTACCAAAACTCTAACAAGGATCATAAGTCTAAAGGAAATGGGTACAACCCAATTAAACATAAGAAAATCTAAATACTAGTCTAAGTCCAAAGATATGGACATAAACAAAAAGAGAACTCATTGCAGCGCGAAAGAAGTGGCTCACCCTTGAAGTCGAGTCGATCACTACTCTTCTAAACGAGGTCTATTAGTAGCCACCTGAAGATGCCCTGTCCTCAATAAAGAAGGAGCAAGTGAAGTATTAGTACACAACCACGGTGTACTGGTAGGACCATGCGGCTATCCCAATAAGTGAAACATATATAAGTCATTACAACAATAAGAAACATGCATACACAGAACATATACAATAGCAATTATCACTTACAAACAACGTACAATTTCACAATCTCAAAGATATACAGTTATTCTAAGTCATTGGTCTTCTCGCGGAACCCATTCCCAAACTGTTAGTGTACCGGTACGTGGTACCCGATTGAAGTTAGTCTGTCAGACGTGACATTCGATCCCATATATGCATCGAAACGTGGCACCCAATCCAAGTTAGTGTGTTGGAATGTAACACCCGCTCCATTCAACAAGCCACAATTACAATCACAATCACAATGCACATTCTCATAATCATACAATCAAGTGTTGATTCATGGCATACAATTATTCAATCATACTAATTTACGATTAGTGTAATCAACAATGCAACATTCACATACATACATGAATTAAAATGAAGTAATTACTAACATACATCACACCAACATGAAATCACAACCATTACCTACTTCGAACAAAGCTTGAATCCTTCTAAGAAACTTGATTCTTCCCTTTCTGGATTCTTTCCACTTGCTCTAGGTCTATAAACAAACAATTCAATACGGGGATCAATAATTAAGGTCTAATTTACCCGAATTATGATAAACCCAATAATCCAAGACCCAAATTATGATCCTAAGGTGGAACTAGGGTCTTTCCCATAATCCAAAACCGTTCAAAACCTTCCCCCAACGATATACAATCAAGATTTTACATTCTACGGATCGAAAAATGGAATTGGGGAGCGAAAACCTTACCTTTAGCACCAAATTTCATGGAAAACTATCAAGAACTCGGCCGGGGTCGTCTCCTAGCTCTCAAAAATGAAAATTACAGAATAATGGCATTTTTGGGGTTTATTTCTGACTTAATTTGTGTCATAGCCGCTATGGCGGCTCCTCCCTGGCAGTTTGCACGGAACCAGTGAGTCGTATTAAGAGTTCCAAACCCCCATTTCACAACACACCTTCATCCCATGACACTAAAAAAATACCCGTTCACCCTAAGATTAGTTTCAGAAGTTCTACTCGCCCGAATTCGATTCCGTAAAGTCGTATGGGTTCCTTAACGTCTTAGCTATCTACTCATGTGATCATATTCATAATTAGATCTCCCATTTCTTACCAGATTTTCCTAGACCTCACTGGCTCCGATTTCGTCCAAATCTGGACTAGGCTAGGAAATTTCAAGCTACTACGAAAAAGTTTTCAGGCCCAATTTTTTCTTTCCCGTTGGTTTATCTATAATGACGGGAACAAGTCGTTACATTTAAAATCATGGCAAATGTGTGATTTGTTCCATGCTTTTAAAATTGTTTCCTAAATCAAAATAATCATTTGAAACACTTGTTATTATTCCTAACACATCAATATTTGTTATTATTTTTTAATATTAGTATTCATTACAATAAAAGAGGTATTTAGTCGAAAGAGATTTTTAAATATGTAATGGCTATTGAGTTAATGTTATTGCATTTAGAGTCACTAAAATATTTAGTAACATTTATATAAATTAATGATTATAAATATCATAATTATTGTTACTGTTAAATGTAATATAGCAATAATTATCTTATTGTAACTAAATAATTATCACTATATCCTTTATTTGTTATAGTAATTACTAATCTCATAATATTTGTCTTTCAACTAAATGATCCCTAAGGGTTGTGGGAACAAAGAAAATTAATCTATTTTTAATCACAGATTTTGAACTTTGAACTTTGATAATAATGATAAAAAGAAAACATTTCTCCTTTTAATGAACCTTTCATAATGAAAATCTAAATTAATCGGGACCCAAAAACTAACGAATAGATGTATAATGAAAAGAAAAAAAATAGGATGTATTTAGTGTTTGGGTTCGACACTATTATTAGGGGGAAAAGTCACTTAAATGAGATCAATAACTTTGGAAAATGAGGCAAAATACATCTAAAATATTTATTATATAAAATATTCGGTGATAGTTAAAAAGCCAAATTAAAGTTCTTGTGTCATGTCATTTCATTTTTATTAAAGTTATTAATTAGCTAGTGGT
>JAJOOF010014781.1:0-10749 GCA_029582545.1 Solanum lignicaule
TATATAATATTAATTATCATGATTTATAATATATTTTTATGTAAATTTAAATATATAAAAAAGATTAAAAAATTAAATAAACAAATTAAAACGAAGGAAAAATATAGACAAAAGTAGTAGAAGTGTGGAACCACACAGGTGAAGCAGACATGTTGACTGCCTCCTGTGTGGTTATCCACGCTTATATATAAGTAGTAGATTTTGTACTTTTGGGGCATTTTCCAATATGGGAATCTTACCATAAAATACTCCTAGTTGTATGATAGAATTTTTTTAATTGATTCACGCATGAGAAACAATAGTATTTGAAAAACTATAGCTATTAAAATATAATGTTTTTTAAAAATATAACCTTGAATTTCGAATATGAAAAGTAAGTTTTAAATTAAGAGGGTGTTATTGAAAAAATTTAAAAACGTTGGTAAATTACCATTGTTGTAAAATAGGCTTGTTATATTTATAGTTAGGATTTGTGATTGTTGTTATATTTAAAAGTTATGTTTCAAATTTAAGCTCATTTGAAGTATATTTACGTGTTGAATATATGATGGATTATTGAAATTTGAAAAATAAATTTCTATCTTTTGGGGGGGGAAATAAATCAATTGAACACCAACTGTTCAGATACACACGTCTTAAATACATGTAGAAAATTAAATGCACTTCAACAATGTGCATTTTAAGTACAAATTATAATTGTTGTAAAATAACCTTGCGAGTTTTGTTATTGTTTGACAAATCTATAATTGAGGGTTGTTCTTTATGATTTTGGAACTTATATTTCAAATTTTAATCATTTGAAGTACATTTATGTATTAAATCGTGTGTTAAATTGTTAAATTTCGAAAAAAACAAATTTTTGCTCATGGCCAAAAGAAATAATCAATTAATCAACAATTACACTTGTGACATACACATCTTAAGTGCATGCACATAATTAATTGCACTTCAATCATAAATCATTACTTTCTAACTTGATACAAAATATGTAATTTCATAGGTACATTTTATTATTTCAATCACATATATCATAAGTTGTGTCCGAAGTGAATAAATTTATTTAAAATCGAGTATTTACACTTCCCCCTCTATAACTTGAATCGAACTATCAATCCCGAAATTGTGGAATGTGGACTCACAATTCACAAATTGATAATAAGATATATTAAATATGTTATTTATTCAATTTTCTCTTTCAAAATTGAAATCTTTATGATGGGCTGGAGACTATCCTCTTCTCTAAATGAAGTGGGCTTTTATTAGTCATCAAGTCCCTCTTCCTTTGTACTCCAAACATGTTGGCCCTAAAGTTCACATGACTTTATTTGTGTTGGTTTTTAACTTATGTCTTCGTAATTTTAAAAAAAAATCCATGGAACATACCATAGTCCATAAGTATATATTTGTATATTTAATATCCTCAAGTTGTCTTACATTTCGCAATTTGTAAAGAACTTTTGTTATACTAGGCATAAGTTCAGTTGTTAAGGAACATAAATTAAAAATCAACTCATTTTAAGAGCTATTTATGTAATTTTATGCCACATAATTATGGTGATACATAACATGTTATACTCATGTAACAATTAAATATTTTTGATCGAACAGCTAATGTATAACTTCCCTTTATTTAATTAATGCTCTCGTCCAATTATGTGAAGAAACTTTCACATCTTTTTATTTTTATTTTGTAGAGGACATTAATAAATCAGAGATATTCTCTTGTTCTTTGTTCTTTTTCTTTTTTTTTTAGCTTATTATCATAAAATAAATACAAGAGATTGCATTTCTTGACTATAGAATACGATAATTTCTTTACACTGTCAATATATATGAGTTATTCACGTAAATATAGCGTACAAAAGGTCCAATGCCCCAAACTTCACAACAACTTATTTATAAAACATCTGTAAAATTTAATTCACACAGCAATATTGTAAACAGCTTGCTAAAAATTTGGTAATGGGCTACTGCTCCATAAACTAATTCACAGGTTCTTCATGTTTGAGTGATGGGTCAGACACTTTAGCCCATGTCCTGTAAAATACAAATCTTCAATAACGCATATAAGAAACAAATGTATAGTGTCTGACTTTTTTTTTTTTTTTAATCACTCGGTGTCCAGTATCAGCATTCAAGCGCAATTAAATTTGGATCACGCATTGCAGACCCATTTCTGGGTGTGATTTTCCCAACACAGTTCTTCCCATTCTTAGGGTTTCAAACCTATCACCCCGAGGAGTGGTTAAGCCACATATAGCTCAAGGTGTCCAGTCGAACACCCTTCATCGAAAAATTATATTATGTATATAAAAAATATATGAACTATTATATATTAAATCTTGAAAATTCTTAACTAAATTTTTGACTTGTGGAGTAAATTCAGGCCCAACAATAATATCTACGGTGGTGATGTTATTTCTGCTAAGTTTAGTCAACCATATGAAGTGGGTCCAAAAAATAAACCTACTATTTTGAAATTATTATTTTGTTTATTGAATTTTTGATAAATTATTTATGTATATTAAATAAAAAATTTAATATAATATAAAGTTTGAGGTAAAACTATTGAATTTTATCGAATTAACTGGTTACCATCTTTAACTCCATCCTGCTTTGAAGTTTGTTGGACGAAAAACAAGGTACGTTGATGAATATATTAGTATATTGTTACATGCTCCCTCGAGAAAATTATGCAAAAGAAGTTGTTTTCCTAATCGCAAAATACTTAGTTTAAAGTAACTAATAAAATGCTACACCAAATGTGTTTTACTTATCAATATTCAGTCATTTTTATCAGTCACTTTGATATAAAATTTTGGTCCAAAAAATGTTTACTCCTTCACAATCTCAATTAACTTCTTTTTCTTTTCTATTCAAAACCAACTTTACTACTCTAAGAAGTAAGAATCATATATTAACCCTTTGGGGGTGACTCATATTTTCATAATGGAGGTCTTAAACTCGAAGTTTCTTATTTGTAATAGTAAGAGGATTAACCTTCTGAATGGAGATTATTATATAAAATTTGCCTAGTATAGTTTACCTTTCCTACTTGATTTAAATTTACCTCATCCATCCTTAATTATGGATTTCTTATCAGTAAAAAATAAAAGCATATATTCATTTGTTACTCATTTAAGGAACAGAAACGAGTAATTTAGTTAAATACCCTTTATTGTTAAAGGAGTAAATATTTAGCTAAAAAAGTTTAAACGACGAATCTAATTGATTAAAAAATCATCCAAGTCATCAATCACGAGTGATTTAAAATGAAAAAAATAATAAAATTATCTGTCGTCATTTGGATGAGACTGAGTTTTATTAGAGAACTTTTGATGTGTGCATACCATGAGCTACCTATTTTTTTATTTTTTTTATTAAAGGTGTGTAATTCATTATTCAAAAATATTTTTAAAACTTTTCTGTTCGATTGGTCGAAATTTTTAGAATGTATTTTTTCTAGGAAATGAGGAAAATGACTTTGAAAAACAAGTTTCACGATCCTCCAACACATAATCTCATATTCACTCCTACACAGGGAAAAGTTGAACAACATTGTACGTTTCAGACCTGATTGAGAAGCCCCCATCTCCACTAAGCCACACTCCTATCTCTCGTCTCTTTTATAGTATTCGTCTAGATTATATACAAACACTTACGTAGTAAACACACAAAAAAGTAAAAAAATCATTTATTTTCTTAAAAAATATTTTCTTTTCGTATCCACCTAATGAAAAAAATTATTTGAGATGAGACAATATTATTATATGAACTTTAATTTTAATGTAACTATTATTTGCTGATTACCTGAAAACATTATTTTTTTATGATAGAGACAAGATTGTTTGAACTTTTATTAATGTGCCTACCAAATAACCTATTCTTTTTCTGCCAAACCCATTACTGAAAGTTTGGCTCGTGGTAGGATACAATGTAACATTACATTTTTTTTCTAATTCATCCACCCACTACTAAATGGACTATATCCCTAACATGACTATTTTCTTTAAAGATATCATGACGTTTGTAGACTAGTTCCAATTTTGTAACAGGAAAAAGATAAAACGACAAAGATAAATTAGTAAAAAATTAAAGAGGCAATCAATCATCCGTGATAGAGTGGTAAGTATCTCCTGGTTATTTAATTAAAGGTTTCGATTTGAATTTTGAAAATAAAATCAGTTTTGATAGGAAGTGTCTTACTTTCAAAAGTGGACTTTTTTTTTGCATGAATCTAAATTAATGTGATTAGAAAGTGAATAATATCAAACATTGGATGAAAAATGAAAAATAAATAAATAAAATGAGGATTTGAGCTCTGAAAATAAAGCCACCTTTGATAGGAAGTGTTAAAGTGGATTTCTTGGCATGACTTTTGAATTAAACGAACCAGGAAGCAAATATTGGACATGAGGGTAAAAAAGAAGTAAAACTCGGTTTGAATCCAGAAAATAAAATTGTATTTAGTAAAGAGCGTTTTACTCTCCAAAGTAGACTTCTTCACCCAATTTAAATTAGTCAAATTAGAATATGAATACCACATTCAGGTGAAAAGTGAAAAATAAGAAAGTTAAAGGACAATTTGAGCTATTGAAAAATAAATTCGTCTTCAATAGGAAGTGTCAATGTGGACTTCTTAGCCCAACTCTGAATTAGACATACCAAAAAATAGATATCAAACGTCGGGTGAAAAATAAAAAAAATAAAAAAGAAGAAGTAAAAGTCGTCTTTAATAGAGAAAGTTTTTAACATAAAATGTGGATACTAAATACCGAAAAGTTGGAAAAAAGTAAAAAGAGGTAATTAGAGAAGTTGGAAATTCTAGGAGTCCTAGTGGGAAAGAATTCCATATCAAACAATCCCATATTGTTAGGCTTAAAAATAGTTGGCTAAAAGATAACTTCAAAGAAAAAATACTTCATATGATCAATCTCTATCTCTCTTTATCTCAACAACACTTAACATACATAGTGTAAAAAGCAACAGAATAATACTATTTGTGACCAACTAAGAGAATAAAATCATGATTTTTAGAATTACAACAAGAAAAAGATGGGAAATTAAGAGGAAGAAGAAGCAAAAAACAACAAGTGGTTAACAATTTTATCATCACCATATAGTTGTATTCATTCACATATCACACTCACATGTTCTAGTACTCCTTCCATTCTGTAAAGTTCTAGTTGACTCTCTCCCTTTGTGGTCCTTTTCCATTTTCTTGCCTTATCAATCAATCAACTTTTTTAGCCAATTTTTTTCTCTGTTTTCACATCCCTTTTTTATCCTCTTATTTAATTTTTAGCTAAACCCCATTTCTTGATTTTTAGTCTTTTGCATGTCCTGTGTGGCATTATTTTTCAAGATTTCATATTATAGCTAAACCCCATTTCTTGATTTGTAGTATCTTGTCTTTTGCATGTCTTGAGTAGCATACTATCCAAGATTTCATATTATAGCTAAACCCCATTTCTTGATTTTGTAAAACCTTTGGTGATTTGCATGTCTTGAGTGGCATGTTTTTGTGGTCATTAAGGTTAAAACAATTCAAGATTTCATTTTTTCCTTTGCTTCTTGAAATTGGGTTGAGTTGTATACTGAGAGTTATGGGCCCTGGAATCTCAAAACTTGCTTAATGGTATCTGTTTCTTGGTCTGCCATTAGCTCTGTTACAACTTTTGGGCATTGCCATACTCATAAGTTTCCTAATTTTCATCCATAAAAAAAATATTGACATGACTTTAGTGTAAACTAAACAGCATGTCATTCATGCTCTTTTATCCTTGGAAATGGCAAGTTATAGTAACTCTGCAATCCAACAGCATTTGTTTTTTGTGCTGTTGATTCTTCTTTTCTTTACTGGTTTTGCTGAATCTTTAAATGAAGAGGGACTTATTCTTTTGGAGTTCAAAAAATCCCTTAATGATCCTGATAACAATCTTGAAAGTTGGAATTCTTCAAACTTGAATCCTTGCAAATGGGATGGTGTTAAGTGTAGCAAAAATGATCAGGTGATTTCTCTCAACATCGATAATCGTAACTTGTCTGGTAGTTTTTCTTCAAGAATTTGTGAACTTCCTTACTTGACAGTATTGAATGTGTCATCAAATTTCATTTCTGGTCAAATTCCTGATGATTTCACGTCGTGTCATAGTTTGGAGAAATTGAACCTTTGTACCAATAGGTTCCATGGAGAGTTTCCTGTCCAATTATGCAATATTACCTCACTTAGACAGCTTTACTTATGTGAGAATTACATTTCTGGTGAAATCCCTCAGGATATCGGAAACTTGTCACTTCTTGAGGAGCTTGTTGTTTATAGTAACAATCTTACTGGAAGAATACCTGTTTCAATAGGTAAATTGAAAAAACTTAGGATCATCAGGGCCGGGCGAAACTATCTGTCTGGCCCTATTCCTGCTGAAGTTAGTGAATGTGATAGTTTACAAGTGCTTGGTGTAGCGGAAAATAGGCTAGAAGGGTCTTTTCCAGTAGAGCTACAAAGGCTTAAGAACCTCATCAACTTAATTCTTTGGGCTAACTCATTCTCTGGTGCAATTCCTCCTGAGGTTGGGAACTTCAGTAAGTTGGAATTACTCGCGTTGCATGAGAATTCATTCAGTGGACAAATTCCTAAAGAGATTGGGAAGTTAACTAATTTGAGAAGGTTGTACATTTACACTAATCAGTTGAATGGAACAATTCCATGGCAAATGGGGAATTGTTTGAGTGCAGTTGAGATTGATTTATCCGAAAATCAGTTGAGAGGAAGCATTCCGAAAAGTTTGGGGCAACTTTCTAATCTGCGGTTGCTTCACCTTTTCGAGAACAGATTACATGGGAAGATTCCAAAGGAGCTTGGAGAGTTGAAGCTGCTTAAGAATTTTGACTTGTCTATAAACAATTTGACAGGTAGAATTCCAGCAGTGTTTCAGCATCTTGCATTCTTGGAGAATTTACAACTTTTTGACAATCACCTTGAAGGTCCTATTCCGCGATTTATTGGCCTCAAAAGCAACCTCACTGTAGTGGACCTGTCCAAGAATAATCTTGAAGGAAGAATACCTTCAAATCTTTGTCAGTTTCAGAAGTTAACATTCCTGAGCCTCGGGTCTAACAAGTTGTCTGGAAATATCCCTTATGGCCTAAAGACTTGCAAGTCCCTTGAGCAGCTAATGCTAGGAGATAACCTGCTCACTGGGAGTTTTTCTTTTGATCTTAGCAAGCTGGAGAACCTTTCAGCTCTTGAGCTTTTTCACAATAGATTTTCTGGATTGCTACCACCAGAGGTGGGCAACCTTAGAAGATTAGAGAGGTTGCTCTTGTCAAATAACAACTTTTTTGGGCAAATTCCTCCTGATATTGGAAAACTTGTGAAGCTTGTTGCTTTTAATGTTTCCTCCAACCGGCTCTCAGGTGATATTCCTCATGAATTAGGGAATTGTTTAAGTCTCCAAAGGCTTGATCTTAGCAAGAACTCGTTCGCTGGAAATCTCCCGGATGAACTTGGTAGGCTAGTCAACTTGGAACTGCTTAAGCTATCTGATAATAAGTTTAATGGACAGATACCTGGTGGCTTAGGTGGACTAGCACGACTAACGGATTTGGAAATGGGAGGCAATTTCTTCTCTGGTAGTATTCCTATTGAGCTTGGCTACCTTGGAACTCTTCAGATTTCTCTGAATCTGAGTCACAATGCTCTCAATGGATCGATTCCTAGCGCCCTCGGGAACTTGCAGATGCTTGAAACATTGTACTTAAATGACAACCAGCTTATTGGTGAGATTCCAACTTCAATAGGGCAGTTGATGAGTCTGATAGTATGCAATCTTTCTAACAATAACCTTGTGGGATCAGTACCAAACACGCCTGCCTTTAAAAGGATGGACTCGAGCAACTTTGCTGGAAATGTTGGGTTATCTGTTGGGTTATGCACGTCCGATTCCATCCACTGTGATCCTCCTCCGGCCCCTTGGATTGCTCCAAAGTCAAACTGGTTGAAACACGGTTCTTCTAGGCAAAAAATAATCACTGCTGTTTCTGCGACTGTTGGGATGATCTCTTTGGTATTGATTTTAGTTATATGTAGGATCATTAGAGGCCACAAAGCAGCTTTTGTGTCCGTGGAAAATCAAGTAAAGCCGGATGACTTGAATGATCATTACTTTCCACGAAAAGGGTTCACGTATCAGGACCTTGTCGATGCTACTGGAAATTTCTCAGACAGCGCGATCATAGGAAGGGGAGCTTGTGGCACTGTCTACAGAGCTCATATGGCTGATGGTGAGTTTGTTGCAGTTAAAAAGCTGAAGCCACAAGGAGAAACCGCGAGTGTTGACAGCAGCTTCCAAGCTGAATTATCTACACTTGGTAAGATAAATCACAGAAATATTGTCAAGCTATATGGTTTCTGCTACCATCAAGATTGCAATCTTCTCTTGTATGAGTACATGGGAAACGGAAGCCTCGGGGAAGTACTTCATGGGAATAAGACAACTAGTTTACTAAATTGGAATAGCAGGTACAAAATTGCCTTAGGAGCTGCTGAGGGACTATGCTATTTGCACCATGACTGTAAGCCACATATCATTCACAGGGATATAAAATCGAACAACATTTTGTTGGACGAAATGCTTGAGGCACATGTAGGAGACTTTGGCTTGGCAAAGCTAATTGACTTCCCTTACTCAAAATCCATGTCCGCGGTTGCTGGTTCATACGGCTACATTGCCCCTGGTAAGACCGGTGTTTAGGCACTTAAAACGATACTCTTTATTAGCATTACTTACATACAGAAGTTAACTAAGTTCTAGTTTTTTTCTTTTTTCAGAATATGCATACACAATGAAAGTGACAGAGAAATGCGACATCTATAGTTATGGCGTTGTTTTGTTGGAATTGATTACTGGTAGGTCTCCAGTTCAACCCCTCGATCAGGGAGGCGATTTGGTGACTTGTGTAAGGAGATCAATTCATGGAGTGGCACTAACCGAGCTTTTTGACAAAAGACTGGATGTTAGTGTTGCAAGAACGAGAGAGGAGATGTCTCTAGTTCTCAAGATTGCTATGTTCTGCACCAATACATCCCCTGCCAATAGGCCTACAATGCGACAAGTCATCGCCATGCTGATTGAAGCCCGGGAATTTGTGTGCACTTCACCACCATCACCATCCTCCGAAACTCCTCTGAGTGAAGCTGATGCTAATAAAGGTGCATAAAAACAACTTCCTCCTTAACTTTCAATCTTTTCACTACAGTCAAACCTCTCTATAACAGTCATCCTCTATAACAACATTTCACTATAACAAACGTGTTTTCTATGGAACCGATTTTTCATGTTATGTTACATTACATGTTCTCTATAACAACATTTCTCTATAGGAGCCAAATATTGGAACAAGTAACACTGTTATAGAGATGTTTGATTGTATATCATTTAAACACATATCGATCGATACCTGTGTTTATAGCAGCCCCAAAAGAAAGGAAATCTCATTTTTCATGTCCATAATTCTAAAGTTTAGTTAATAATAAAAGGAATTATTCAATACTGAATGGATGTTCACAAAGAAAAATCAGCTAAATCACATACATGTCTGTTTACTAACAACAACCAGTTTCTACATTTTTTTAGTAGCATTTGTGTATTCATGCTATACATGTCTGATAATTTCGATTCAGAATGTTGCACGGACTCTCCAAATATCATCAGACACTACTTTTGGAGGATCCTACATTCATCCAGCGATATTTTTTTGGAGAGTCCGAGCAACATATATTCAGATTATCATCTATAAAAAACTAAAATGCATCCACTTTATGTTTCTTGCAGGTTCTAATTAAGCAATCATAGTCCAAAAAACAGAAAATTGAAGTTGTGGCTCATCTCAAGCTCTGCCAAATTTCTAATAGAGTTGGAAGCATCTTATTATTCATGTACACACAACTGCCTTTGATACCATACTTCCCCTCTAATAATTATTAGTTGGCATTTCTTATCTATTTATCTTCTAAATTATATCTACTTCTATGATCTGTCTCCACATTAACTGCCTAATTGGTATTCAGTTACTAATCATTTGGTTATTTCTGAAATAATCTTATAATATATAGTCATAGTTGGCATTCTTGGTTTCCATAAAGAACATATTTTGTGCTTGGATTTGTATATACGGTCAAACCTCTTTATAATAGAATGTTTGTCTGGACTATTGTTAGCTATTATAGTAAATGGTTGCTATACATCTAAAATAACATTTGACGTTTAGATCTTATCAGCTAATTGTTATAAGAAAAAATTATCTTTTTATGTGAAAATAAAATTTCTAATTTTATATCTCATACGGAAGTGAGAAATTTCGTATCAAAATAAACATCATTCAATACAAAAGGCAAAATAAATTAATATTTGTGTAATACTATTTTAGAAAGGAAATTTTATAAATAATGTATTATTGATATAATGGTATAAGAAATTACTTGAATCCATTTTATTGCTTAAGGCTATACTTAAAAGAATTCAATCCTTAACTTGTTACGTAGGGGTGTACAAGTCAAACCAAATCGACGAATCAAATCAAACCGGAAAAAAAATGATTTGTGGTTTGGTTTGGCGGTTGAAAAAAAACCGATCACTTTTGGCTTGGTTTGGTTTTAAAAGAAAAAAAGTCAAACTGAACCCAAACCAAATCGACAATATATATATATATATATATATATATATATATATATAAATATATAAAAAAAAT
>JAJOOF010014782.1:0-19244 GCA_029582545.1 Solanum lignicaule
TCGACTCTATGATGTGACGTAACGAACTCAGAAACTTCTCAACTCAGTCAAATTCAAGAACAATATATGAATTCAAGAATAGATATCAAGATCATCAATATTCAAACTCTTTTAGGTCGAATCCAAACTGAAATTTATATGCTTGGCACATGGGAGAACGATCCAAACGTTATGAGCCTCACATACCTGATAGGAGTAAATCCTTGGCGAAAAACCAACTTTCTTGATCGATCTTTATGAATTTGCCCTTTTTATCTCCTTCTTCTTTTCTCTTCTCTTTTATCCTTAGCCCTAGCGTGAAATCCCAAATTCTAAAACTGACTAAAATCTGATTTGACCCATATTAAACTACTAAAAATGGATTAAAATAATAGGGCAATGAAAAGACTAAAATACCCCTAAAAATTCCGGATTGGACATTTCATTAATCCAACAGCCCTAATTCCAAAGGGGATAACTCACTCATACGAGCTCGGAATCGCGCAAACTTTGAGGCGTTGGAAAGAACATTCCAAGAGCTTCCCAACCATATCTAGAACTACATCTAACTCATCCTGATCTAGGATTTATGATTGTTTGAAGTTGACCAAAAACTCACTTTTAGTTACTTATAAATTTCCAGATTTCCTCATTCTTTCCAAAAGTAACTATTTCCAGATTTTAAACTTCCTTCTAGTTCTTTCTAGTTGCAAGATGTTACACCTACATCCACCAAAGAACAATTGCACCAAAATTAATTTACTCTTCAAAGAAAACAAGTAAAATACTACAAGAGAGAACATCAAATGCCTTAGAATGTGAGAAGGCAAGTGAGAGGATAATTTGAAAATGAATTAAGAACTACCTATTTATAGGAATGAATTCTTCCTGTTGATGTCATCCATGACATCACTATGTGTCAAAAATGTCAAGGTTAAACATGTGAAACCATTTTATGGTTTACCTAAATTTCATCTACCAAGATACTATCTTGACTTTTATTTTGTACTAATTATCTTCCTACCAAATCTTCATATTAATTCATCTTTCATTGAGCTTGATTTCACAAGAACCAAACCAACTCTTTCAGGTTTCATATTTATTAATATGTGTATATATATATATTGTCCTTATATTTATTCATCTACTTTTTACGTTATATATATGATATATTGTCTCTACATTTTTCATAGTTTGTTTATTTCTTTTCACATTTTTGCATACATTTCTTCATATATTTTCTATACATTTTGCTTACATCTTCCTAACACTTTAACACACTTATTTTATTTTACACCATTTAAATAATATATTATATTATATTATATTATATATATATATATATATTACATATTTCGTATACACATATTGTATACAAAAGAGGGGAAACTTTTCATTAAAGAGGGATACACTTTATTGACCAAAAGTTTCTTACATTTTATATAATGTTTCTACTTTTTCATACATTATCTTTACACTTGTGCATATATTATTTATTATGTTTTAACTTTATAAATAATATTTACATTGTTACTATATGTCCTTATTTTCCTTACAAATATGTGTACACTTTATTTTATTTTTCGTACCAACATCATCATAACGCCTCACATATCTTGTTATCTACATATTTTTGTTAAACATTGTCATATACACTTTTTTACACATTTGCAAGTGTTATACTTTGACCAATGAAAAAAATCTCTCTGTCGGTTTTGGAGCCTCCCCAATATTGATGATGGAAATTTAGTTTATGTTTATATTCTTTGTTTTTTTTAAAATTGGCCGATGAAGAAATTACCGTCGATTTCCAAGGTCTCCCATGTTAATAAGACGTGTTTTTATTTTTAAATTGTTATTTGAGTTATTCATTTGTATTCAATATTTATTTATTATTAACACTTTTACTAAGTGTGTTTATAGGTACCCCGGAGTTGCTTCCCATTGAAGCTATTCGAAAATAGTTTGAATTATATTTTCTATTCATTATTGTATATATTATTGGCATTAGGCAAACTTAGGTCATTTATTAAATTATTGTTTTATTTTATTACTTTTTTATAGCACTTGTTTATTACACTTGTATATTTATTTTTATCTCCTTAATTTGAAAATATGAATTCACTCGGGACCCACAGTTGTGGATTTCGAAGGATGCCTAACACTTTTCCTTCGGAATAACTTGAACCCCTTACCTAGAATTTAATGGTTTCGTAGATCACTTAATTAGTTTCCTCGTTTTTCCTAAAATTAGGTGGCTACTCCTTTAAAACTTTTTTTTCTTAATATTCTTTTAAAATTGAATTAATTTATTATTTTTTAAGTCACCACAATATTTCTCCTTATTTGAATAAAGTAGGAATGTAAACAGAATGGCGACTCTGCTGAGGATATAAAGTTTTAATCATTATGAGTTTATTTTTTCAAATTGAATTTTCTTTTATTGTGTTATATCTTGTATCTTGTATATTTTTGTTGATTATTTGTATATTGTACTTGTTATTTATTTATTATTTGTTTGATTGTAGATATATTAACATTGCATCATGACATAATTTCCGCCATTTGGCATTTTTATTTCTTACTTAAAGGAAGATTATGTGGATCGCAGTCATTCATTATCCAAATTATTTATCGAGGTATCCTGAAAAATGTAGTTGGCCACTGGATGGTCAACGGTCGCTAACTTCCCCAGCCCAAGTTGTTCAGACGGGTCACCGATCCACTTTAAATAAAGCCCACTCTTAATCAACTAGAGTAGAGCGAAACCAAAATCTTTTGATTTAGCGCATTGACCTAAAATGACCCAAACACCCAAGGCGTGTTGGGTCCATTAGAAAGACCAACTTTAGTCCAAAATGGCCTCCGGCCTAAATGGACAATCATAATTGTGTGTTTAAATTTGATGGATGTATACGTCGTTTGACAAATAATTGTCCATTGGGGTTAGGATTTATTTTAATAGTTTACACAAGCTACCATTCCATCCAAAAGGTGTTGGCATTCAGAGATGACAAGAAGTTCAAGAGGAAGTAACTTCCACAAAGGCTTATTTTGGGATGGTACCCCTGCGCGGGACTGATTATTTGTTTCTTTTTTTTCCCTTATTTTGTAATCCTATTTGATTTATTCATAAAATTTGTACTAAGTGTTTTGGGTACAATGTAATGTTGTCAACTGGCGTAATACATCCTTCAGATCGGTAGACCTACCCTTAGCACCAAAGGGTCACATATTTGTATAAGATGCGCATCAATTGTTTATATGCTATGTGATATAATTGAGTTTGTCCTTAATTAAAATAGTGTTTATGTGTTTAATTCATTCTTCGTGTGATATTTTGCATTATCCATTATTAACACGAACTAACACTCTTACCTTTTAAGTTTTTCTTCTTTTTAAATGAAAGGTTGATTTATGTCAGAATTTGCAAGTCATTATTCACTCGAAGTTGCAAGAGACAAGAGGACTCGCGAAATTCAAGTTTTTGTATATCACAAAACATTAATATCAAGTCAAAAAGATAAATCAGGAGAGTCTTTGATTATGAGGTCGCACTCATCTATTTTTTGTTATGTATTTTACATATTAGCTTTGCTTTCACCCATTTCTCATATTTTTGCAGGAAAACCATCCCCGACAACAGTCGGGGATGATGATAACAATTTGTGAATAATTAGGAGAACAAACAGTTCCAAGAGAGATTCAAAAAGAATACAACAATAAGTGGTTCATGTATAAGTTGGAAGGACACATTCAACTAACAATGCAAAGATCGACAATTAAGAGAATACAAAATATATTGGTGCAAATAGTCAAAAGACACTTTTTTATTATAGATTTCAGTGGCACTAGACCTACGAGGAATTGCTCCGAGTTTGTTTAAATCTTTAAATTATTTCATGCCTTATCTGCACGAGCTATGCGAACCTGATTCTCATTTCGGCGAGATACATAGGCAACCCTTCTTGGGTTCGGTATTCATTCTTTTAAATTCTGAAGAAGAAAAAAATCAAATAGTTTGTGCATATTTTCAAAACCATATTTGTACGAACTACGCGAACCTGATTCTCATTTTGGTGAGATACGTAGGCAGCCCCTTCTTGGGTTCGGTATTCATTCTTTTATATTTCGGAAATTCTTTTTTTTTAAAAATCAAATAGTTTGTGCATATTTTCAAAGCCATAACTGAACGAACTATGCGTACCTGATTCTTATCTTATTGAGAGACGTATGCAATCCTTCTTAAGTTCGGTATTCATTCTTTCAAATTTCAAGAAAAAAGTAAAATACTTTGTGTATATCTTTAGAACCATATCGGCATGAATTACGCATACCTGATTCTCATCTCGATGAGATACGTAGGTAGCCCTTCTCGGGTTCGGTATTCATTCTTTCAAAAAACAAACATTGTGTACATATTAAAAGAGTCATGTCTTCAGCTCAAATGGACCAATACAGTTAGGAGCATGTAAAATTATTTGATATGGTGGATAGGACTAACTTTGTGGTAAACTATAGACTCTTTTGGTACCTCTCATTTGTACTTTTGTGATGCTTGAAAATTCTCTTGCAGACATTCAAGATAAGAATAAAACCAACCTCATGGTTTCATGTGCATAGTGTGGAGAGAGTTTAGATCAAAATTCAATTGCACTGCACTGTTGATCTAGAACTTGACCTGAATGTTTTTGCAGGCGAAATTCTGAGTAATGTTTGGTTTTGGAAATGATTGTAGGCATTTCTTGACCCGATTGTGCCTTTCAAAGCCTCTCAAATGACATTAATCCCTGATTTTCCCCACTTCGAGCCGAAAGCCTTTTCTTTGGGCAACCACATCTTAGCTATTACCCTTTTGAGTGCTTACATGCACTATCCCTCTCTTGGTCCAACCTTCTTGAGCGCACCAATGATGTGCAAATTATAAGAGAAAATCAGAGTTTGAAGCTGCCAAAGACAAAGGTTATTGAGTCTTCCAAAGTCAAGGAAGCAAAAATGACTTTTAGAGAAAGAAAAACAAAGAAAGAAAGAAAAAAGGTTGAAAGAAATAACGACAGAAAAAAAACCCCACAAAGTCAATGAAAGACAAGAAGGAAAACACTCCAACAAAAAAAGAGAAAACTTCAAAAGAAAGGGGTGGAAAAAAGGAAAAACCCAAACAAATAAAGGTTCAAAAGAAGACGAAAAAAAGGTGAAAAAAGGAAAAGCTTAAAGAAATAAAGATTCAAAAGAAGTCGAAACAAAATAGGGACAACAAAGAGGATCAGACGCCAAAGGCGTATCAATCATCAAAAACACGAATTCAGTGTGGCGCTTAAAGAGGAACTAAGTCACTCTTATCCCAAATATATACCATACCCGTCCCTAAGCCTACGTTACAAGCCAATGACAAGCCCTACATCATATCATTCCAAATGTTCTCACATTAGTGAAGATTTACATAAGGGCCAAGCATATGGTATCACAATTGCATGAACTAAACATTCTTGTGAGTGTGAGTGCACTTTGAAAAATGTTCTCAAATCAAACGCTTCAAATAAGTGTGAAGTAGGACTTTTCTTGTTGTGAGGGCAATTGAAACATGAGGATTGGTACAATTCAAAACCTTTATTTGAAGCAAGATGAACAAATCGTGTTGATCCTTAGGTATGTTTGAGGTACCACTTGAAGCTATAAGAGTTACCTTGAATTCAATCTTAGTTAGAAAAAGAAAAAAAATATTTACATGCGATCCTGATTCTTCGTACCAATTGTAGTCAAGATTTGAAAGTCTATTCACATTCTTTATTCTTCAAAAAAAAAAGAATTGAGCAACCACCCACCCTTTAATATTTTTCAAAACATTTTTTTTAGATTCTTTCCTTAAAAAAAGAATTTGCATTTCCTTTTTGGTTTGTTCACTATAAAAAGTGACATTAGGCTAATCTCGTTAGTGTGAGATGCCTATTTTATTTCATTGGGTTGTCCGTCCCAAAAATGTGATATATCTTGTCTTTAGGCTTTGAATATTGCAGGAAATAATTTTTTTTTTATTTCATTATGTTCATATTGTACATTTTCTACTGACGATCTTGTCTCAAATTCTTTGCAGTAATCATCATCTACATTATTGGAACTACATTTTACCTGATTCCTGGCTCAACAGGTTATATAGGCGCCACAATAAAGGTACTATATCCAGCAAGTCAAGATTAGAGATCATTTTGAGATTTGCCAAGAGTTCTAACTGGGACATAATTTTTGGAAAGGCCTCAAAAATTACAACAAGCATTGCTCGAAGTTCATAGTCAACTTCAAATGATCTCCAACATCGCCATAATGGAGCAAAATAAATTCAGGATGCGAGCCACCGGTACCTCGTACAAATTCCCCAATAAGAACTAGTCCAACACAACGTGTTCGAGAGAAAAATGATGATCGCTCACTTGTGTCGAAAATGATCAGGCACTTTGGACAGATGAAAGTATCAAGATGATGACATTTTCAAGATACATGATCCATCCACATCGTTACAATAGACAATCATCAAGTCATTCATCATTTATAGTTTTTTCATTAGTCGAGAAGGCCATTGCATTTAAGTCGCATTTATTAAGAGGTAAAGAATGTGCACCCTATCTATTCCAAGTTCAAGTCGGAGGAGACTGCGTCGAAAGATATTGCTAAGTCACATCTATTCAGATGTGAAGGATGTGCACCCTATTTATTCCACATTCAAGTCAGAGGAAACTTGCGTTGAAAGATATTGTTAAGTCACATCTATTCGGAGGTGAAGGATGTTCACCCTAACTATTCCACGTTCAAGTCGAAGGAGACTGCGTCGAAAGATAATGTTAAGTCATATCTATTCGGAGGTGAATGATGTGCACCCTATCTATTCCACGTTCAAGTCGGAGGAAACCTGCGTTAAAAGATATTGTTAAGTCACATCTATTCAGAGGTGAAGGATGTGCACCCTATCTGTTCTACGTTCAAGTTGAAGGAAACTTGTCTCGAAAGATATTGTTAAGTCACATCCATTCAGCGGTGAAGGATGTGCACCCCATCTGTTCTAAGTTCAAGTCAGAGTAAACTTGCAACGATAGATATTGTTAAGTCACATGGTGAAGGATGTGCACCCTATCTGTTCTACGTTCAAGTTGGAGGAAACTTGCGTCGAAAGATATTGTTAAGTCACATCTATTTGGAGGTGAAGGATGTGCACCCTGTCTATTCCACGTTCAAGTCAAAGGAGACTGCGTCGAAAGATATTGTTAAGTCACAACTATTCAGTGGTGAAGGATGTGCACCCTATATATTCCACGTTCAAGTCGGAGGAGACTGCATCGAAAGATATTATTAAGTCAGATCTATTCGGAGGTGAAAGATGTGCACCCTATCTATTCCACGTTCAAGTCTGAGGAAAGTTGCGTTGAAAGATATTGTTAAGTCACATCTATTCGGAGGTGAAGGATGTGCACCCTATCTATTCCGCGTTCAAGTCCGAGGAGACTCCGTCGAAAGATATTGTTAAGTCACATCTATTAGGAGGTGAAGGAAGTGCACCCTGTCTATTCCAGGTTCAAGTCGGAGGAAACTTGCGTTGAAAGATATTGTTAAGTCACATCTATTCGGAGGTGAAGGATGTGCACCCTATCTATTCCAACTTCAAGTCAGAGGAAACTTGCGTCGAAAGATATTGTTAAGTCACATCTATTCGGAGGTGAAGGATGTGCACTCTATCTATTCCACATTCAAGTCGGAGGAAACTTGCGTCAAAAGATATTTTTAAGTCGCATCTATTCGGAGGTGAAGGAGTTGCACCCTATCTATTCCACGTTCAAGTCGGAGGAAACTTGCATAGAAAGATATTGTTAAGTCATTTCTATTCGGAGGTGAAGGATGTGCACCATATATATTCCATGTTCAAGTCGAAGGAAACTTGCGACGAAAGATATTTTTAAGTCACATCTATCGGAGGTGAAGGAAGTGCACCCTATACATTCCACGTTCAAGCTGGAGGAAACTTGCGTCGAAAGATATTGTTAAGTCGCATCTATTCGGAGGTGAAGGATGTGCTTTCTATCTATTATGTGTTCAAGTCGGAGGATACTGCATCGAAAGATATTGTTAAGTCACGTCTATTCGGAGGTGAAGGATGTGCACCCTATCTATTCCGAGTTCAAGTCAGAGGAGACTGCGTCGAAAGATATTGTTAAGTTGCATCCATTCGGAGGTGAAATATGTGCACCCCATCTATCACATTGAAGGATATTTATATTCCATTATCAAAAGTGGTAGTGTTCACATACATTCGTATCCTACCGATGGATCATTTTCATTCGTATTACTGACGGAGATTCAAAAATCTTACCAATGGATTATCTACAATCGTTTCCTACTGATGGAGCAACTTCATTTGTATCCTACCAGTGAATCATTTTATTTCGTCCTACCAATGAACATGAATTTATGTCCTATCGATGAATCATCTTCATTCGTCGTATTCTAATGGATGCTACCTTTTTCTTTAATTTTGTCTCTACTACTAAGTTATTTCTTTGTTTTTTCGAACATCCAAGAGGATGCATTCTCAATTAAGCCATAGGTGTGGACTACGTCAACAAGGACGCAACACAACGTGTTACATTTTGGAAGCAAGTTAAGGATCGACTTTCACCACCTTAAAACAACACTTTTATATGAAAGTCATGTGTTCGGCCAAAATCGGGTTTGTCAATTTTATTTGTCCATGATTTCTTTCTTCAATCATATCCAACGAAAGGGACAATTGTTGACAACCAATTTTGACCTAAAATTTTCAATATTTATAACTTTAAAGTTTTGTTCATTCAATAATTAAAAATGTATGTATTATAATTTTTAATAAGTTTATCGATATTTATCCTTATTTCTCAAATTGTATGATCTATTAGTTAATTTTGATTACACTATCACAATCGGTTGAATATGTTTAGTTAACCAATAATTTTGGGCCACGATCTTGAGTCCTTGATTTGAGCCCATTATATTATATAAATTTAATTTATTTTCTAATTAAGTATTGTTTAACCACAAAAAATGGTGAGGCAAATTATTATTTTTTAGATGTGTGGTGCAAGATTGGTAAAAGAGCAATAATTTAATCAAATCAAGATCTTGTTACCTTTTAAAAAGTTGACATTTGAGGTGATAGTTTGAGGGTTTTATCTTATAGACAATTTTTTTATATATTTTGGTTAAAAGGTTGTGAAATCATTTGGCTAAAAGCCTAAGGACTAAAATATGTTTTAAGGGGATGAAGAGAGGGGCTTAATTAGTTTTTGGGCAGATGAGTGGGTTGTAGATTATTATAAAAGGAGGAGGGGTCTCTCATTTTTAACACACGCTTACACACTATCTCACATACATTTCTTTTCTTCTCTCTGTACTTTCATTTTTTCCCATAGAAAGACTAGCCTCATTTTCCTCTTTGCATATTTATTTATATATTTTTGTTTGTTGTAAAATGGATGTCCACACAATATACTTTGTGTCCAAGTAAACTTTGTCGCCAAGTAAAGTAACTTTGTGGCCAAGTTATTTTGTGCCTAAGTTTTATGACTTATATATATATCCCCTCTTGTAATATGAAAGAAGAACAAGAAGTAATAACATTCAATAATAAAGGAAAGTTACTACTACTATTACTTTGCCTCTCTCTATCTCTACTCTTCTGAATTTCAATTTATTATCTTCATTTTATAACACGTTATCAGCACGAGTCTGTGACCTATCTCAAAATATACATGAGATGAGTAGCAAAATTAGAGAGATCTTTCAGTATGGTAAGTATCAGGTATGTATTTTACCAATCATTTAATTATGAGCAAATTTTATGTCAAATATCACCTTCTCGTATCTCTTTTTTTTAATCTAACATTTATTTGATAACAAGAGTTCTTAAAAAGTTGTTTGGAACTTATTAGTACTTTACAAAAGATGTTTATGTTTGCATTATTGTCGGTGTAGTTGTTATATCTTAGTGTAAATAAATCTTTGTATGAATGAACTTTGATTTCGGTGAATTTTAATATATATAATTAACTGAAATAAGCTTTTTAGTTAGCAATAGCTATGAGCATGGAGAATTGTTCCTTCCACGTTGCAAAATTGTGACTACCATGTAATTTTATGGGCAATTGGGACGGAGGGTTAAATTGAACTATCATTGCGCCGACGTTGTAATCAGCATTAACAACGCAAGTAGCGTCTCCCATTTGTGGAGGGGTGGGTGGAAGAGAAAAGAAAAAAAATAGATCTTACTCTTTAGAGTATATTAGGGCTCTTGATACCATATAAAAGCAAGAGATCGATAGATCTTTCATTGATCCAATAGTGTGTTTATATACAAGAATGGACTAACTAATTGCCTAAACTAACTCCTCTTATAGAGGAGTGCTAACCGTGCTAAACTACTTGAAGAGATATAGTAGTGGTAGACTACTAGCTAAAGAATATGTCAAACAATAATCAACTAAATAAAATAATTAACATGTGCTTTAATAGGAATCAACTAGAAAACATAGGTACATTGCTAAGGAACAAGTATGAAAAGGTGGGGAAGAAATGGGAAGAACTGACGTCCCTGGCGCTCTGAGAGACGCGGGGAGCCAGCCCTCAATATTTAGAGCCAAGTCCGGGGCGCGCTAGCTGGCACAGCGTCCCAAGGGTGAACATTCAGAGACTCTTTTGGGGGGCACTGGTTGGCACGACACCCCACCCCTATCCCCAGGTGTTTGACGACTTTTCTTCTCCATTTTTCATCTCTAAACTTCAATGGTTCCTTCCCCAAACACTTAGAATCATTTATACCCTCAATATATGATAGATTCAAACCGAAATTACACCCGTAAATATGAATCAAATCGTAAGAAACTCCAACAACACAATCCACAAGAAATTCAACGAAACTTTCAACAATGTTCATCAAGAACTCAATTCCTAAACTTTCAAAGACTTAAATTCGCCGAATTGAATCATGGTTGGCGCATGGGTGAACTAACCCAAGGTGATGTGATCTCACATACCTTGTAGGTATCACCCCCGACGAAATCCACAAGCTAACCTCGACGAAATCGACGAATCTTGAACGTTCTTCTCCTTTCTCTTCTCTTCTCCTCTTCTCCAAGCCCTAGCATAAAATTCACTTTTCTAAACTGACTAAAATTTGAATTTACCCCAATTAAACTCCTAAAAACGAATTAGAATAATTACATAAGGAAAAGACTAAATTACCCTTCCAAAATCCGGATTAGACTTTCCTTAATCCAACACACCAACTTCCAAAGGGCATAACTTACTCATACAAACTCGGAATTACGTAAACTCAGTGGCATTGGAAAAATCATTCCAAGATCTTTCCAGCCATATCTGGAAGTACACCTAACTCATCCTGAACTAGGAGTTATGGCCATTTGAAGTTGACCAAAACTCAACTTTTCCTAACTTAAACAAAAAAAATTCAGATTTTCATTCTTTCCAAAAATGACTATTTGCAATTATTATCTTCTTCCTAGTTATTTCAAATTGCGAAATATTACAATATCTCCCTCTTGGGAAAATTCGTCCTCGAATGAGATTACTCTTACTAGGCTAAGGGTGTAATATCAAGTTCAAACACCCAACAAGCAATTGCAAACAAACAACATGTTCACTCATAATTTAAAGAGTACTAAGAAGAGAATTAGTACCTTGGTCTACATTTTTTCCGGACTCAAAGAGATGTGGATATATCTTCTTCATATCCTCTTCCGCTTCCCAAGTAGCTTCTTCAACAAATTTGTTCCTCCAAAGGACTTTGACTGATGCTACCTTTTTTGTTCTCAACTTGCGAACTTGGCGATCTAGAATCTGAACAAGAATCTCCTCATAAGATAAGCTATCCTTGATCCCAATATTTTCAGTCGGTATGATCAATGAAGGATCACCCATGCACTTCTTCAACATTGAGATGTGAAACACCGGATGAACCGCGGCTAACTCTTGTGGTAGCTCCAACTCATAAGCTACATTGCCAATCCTCTTGGATATTCGATAAGGTCCAATATATCGGGGACTAAGTTTCCCCTTCTTACTAAACCTCATAACACCCTTCATGGGTGAGACTTTTAGATATACCCAATAATCTACTTCAAACTCTAACTCCCTTCTCCTAACATCAGTGTAGGATTTCTGACGACTTTGTGCCGTTTTCAACCTCTCTTGAATCACTTTCACCTTCGCCATAGCTTGATGAACTAAATCTGGTCCTATCAACCCTGCTTCATCAACTTCAAGCCATCCAACAGGAGATCTACATCTTCTCCCATAAAGAGCTTCATATGGGGCCATCTGGATGCTAGAGTGGTAACTATTATTGTATGCAAATTCAATAAGGGGCAAGTGAGCATCCCAATTACCTTTGAAATCAATGGATACAGGCCCTCAACATATCCTCTAAGGTCTGAATAGTGCGCTCTGCTTGACCATCTATCTGAGGATGAAAAACAGTACTCAAGTTCACCTTTGAACCCAAGCCTTTCTGGAATGACTTCCAAAACTGTGTAGTAAATTGAGCACCTCTGTCTGAAATAATGGAGACCGGAACCCCATGAAGTCTCACCACCTCTTGAAGATACAACTTAGCATAATCTTTTGCTGAATGAGTAGTCTTTACGGGCAAAAAGTGGGTTGATTTTGTCATTCTATCGACAATCACCCAAATATAATCATGCTACCTGCGAGACCTTGGTAAACCCATGATGAAGTCCATATTAATCATCTCCACTTCCATTTCGGAATTTTGATATTCTAAGCCAAACCACCGTGCCTTTGGTGCTCTACATAAACTTGTTGGCAATTTGGGTACTTAGCAACAAATTCTGCAATGCCCTTCTTCATACTATTCCACCAATACACCTCTTTCAAATCACGATACATCTTTGTGGAACCCGGATGAATGGAATATCTGGAGCTATGAGCCTCTTCTATGATCCTCTCTTGGAATCCATCTACTATTGGTACACACAATCTACCTTGATATCTCAGTACGCCATCTCCCCCTTGTTCAAAAGCTAATACTTTTTGCTTATGAACATTTGCCTTCAATTCAAGCAAATAAGGGTCTTGGTCTTGCTTGCCTTTTACTTCTGACACTAATGATTCATCCCCATTCATCACCACTACTCCTCCTTCTGTGGAATCCGTCAGTCTTGAAGACTCTTGTGATCCCTTGTTCAAAAGCTATTTCTGAGTGAACACATATTGAAGACTTTTGTGATCAGTGAATACATCAACATGAACACCATACAAATAATGACGCCGTATCTTCAAATCAAATACTACGGCAGCCAACTCTAAGTCATGGGTTGGGTAATTCTTCTCATGAACTTTCAACTATCTGGAGGCATAAGCTATAACCTTGTCATTCTGCATTAATACACAACCCAAACCAACTCTAGATGCATCACAATACACCACATAACCTTGCGTACCTTCTGGTAGTCAATACTAGGGCAGTAGTTAACCTCTTTTTCAATTCCTGAAAGCTTTTCTCACAACTTCAGACCATTGAAATTTAACTGTCTTCTGAGTCAACTTGGTCAAAGGGGACGAAATAGACAAGAACCCCTCTACAAACCTTCTATAATATACAGCCAAACCCAAGAAACTCCTAATATCAGTTGGAGATGTGGATCTAGGCCAACTCTGCACTGCCTCTATCTTCTGAGTATCAACTCTAATTCCAACACCGGAAACTATGTGGCCCAAGAATGCCACAGACTCAAGCCAAAACTCACATTTCGAGAACTTAGCATACAACTCCATATCTTTCAAAGTCTGAAGAACTATTCTGAGATGGCTAGCATGATATTCTTCATTCCTTGAATAGATTAGTATGTCATCAATGAAAACGATAACAAACATATCTAAATAAGGTTTGAAGACTCTATTCATAAGTTCCATGAACGCTGTAGGTGCATTAGTTAAACTGAATGACATGACCAGAAACTCATAATGACCATAACGGGTCCTGAATGCTGTCTTGGGAATATCACACTCTCTTACTTTCAACTGATGGTAGCCAAATCTGAGGTCTATTTTTGAAAAACAAAAGGCACCCTGAAGTTGATCGAAAAGATCATCAATTCTCGGAAGAGGATACTTGTTCTTGATGGTAACCTTGTTCAATTGGAGGTAATCTATACACATCCTAAGGGAACCATCTTTCTTTCTCACAAATAAGACCGGAGTGCCCCAAGGTGAGACATATGGTCGAATAAACCCTTTCTCTAAAAGGTCTTTCAACTGCTCTTTTAACTCTTTCAACTCTATTGGTGCCATCCTATATGGTGGAATACAGATAGAACGGGTATCTGGAAGAACATTTGTACCTATCTCTCTCTCAGGAGGGACTCCGGGTAGATCATCTAGAAAGACTTCTGGAAACTCTTTTACTATAGGAACTGACTGGATATGAGGTATCTCAACACTAGAGTCATTAACTCGAACTAAGTGATAGACACACCTCTTAGAAACTAATTTCCTTGCCTTAATGTACGAAATGAAACGACCCTTAGGCGCTGCTGAACTACTTTTCTACTCTAAGACTGGCTCATTTGGAAACTAGAACTTGACAACTCGAGTTCTACAATCAACTGAGGCATAACAGGCATGAATCCAATTCATACCAAGAATGACATCAAAATCTACCATGTCTAACTCAATTCAATCAGCCATGGTACTCTTGTGATTGACGGAAATGGGACAATCACGATAGACTCTCTCTACTAGAATAGACTCACCAACAGGTGTAGAAACACTGAATAGTTCACTAAGTTGCTTAGGAATAAAATCAAAATTCATAGCAACATATGGAGTTACAACAGATAAACTTGCTCCTGGGTCTAGCAAGGCATAAACAGTAAAGTCAAAGACTTGAATCATACCAGTGACAACATCTAGAGAGTTCTCTTGCTCTTGGCGATTAGTGATCGCTAAAGGCAATTTGCTCCTCCACCGGTATCAAAAGTAGCTCCTCTAGGTGCAGCCCTGTCTGGTGGAGCAACTGTTGAAGATTGGGCCATATTGCCCTAGTTTCCACTACCTTGCTTGTTCTTTAGGCACTCTTTCATGAAGTGACCCTCTTGTCCACACTTGAAACAACATGTCTGGCCATCATGACACTTACCTGGGTGGGTTCTACCACACCTAGCACATGTAGGAGCCCAATTGCCTCCTTGTGCCACACTACCCTGAGACTGTTCAGGTCTAGCTCTGAAGTTCTGCGAATTCTGTCCATTAAACTCATCTTTGTTTCTGGGTGCAAGTGCACTAGCAGATGATAGAGCAGGTCCCTTTTGCTTCTGTTAAAAGGACGAACGATTCCCATTACCTTTCTGCTGCCCGGACTCATTCCATGTCTTAGCCTTCTTGTTTCTGAATTCCTCTCTATCCTTCAGTTTCTCTTCCTCAACCTGCTGCACATAGACCATCAACCTTGATATGTCCATGTCCCCAATTAACATAGTTGCCCTGCCCTCTTTTCTTGATAGACGGGACATCCCAGCAACAAACAAACTCATCCTACTTCTCATATCCGCAACCATCTCCGGAGCATAATGGGACAGTTGGGTGAATTTCAACTCATATTCATGAACACTTAGAGAATCCTGCTTAAGTGTGAAGAACTCACGCACCTTGGCCTCTTTCAATTCTCGGGGAAAGAAATGCCCCAAGAAAGCCTCCTCAAAACCGGCCCAACTCGCAGGTGGTGCATCCTCAGCTCTATCCCATTTCCACTGGTCAAACCAAGTCCTAGCGACATTCTTCAGTTGATATGCAACTCTCGCAGTATCAGCAACATGCATCACATCAAACACTTTTTTTTAGTTCATCAACAAAGTTCTTCGGATCCTCAGAAGTGCTTTAACTAGTGAAACTTGGAGGATTCATCCTCAAGAACTCACAAATCCTTGAAGTGTCAGCCTCTTCTTGTCGAGCTCCTCTTCGTTGCCCAACCTGTGTAGTCACAGCTTGACTTAACATCCTTATGGCTTCTCTGAACTCAGCATTGGTAACTTCCCCTTGGGGTTGCACTTCAGGTGCATTCGATAACTCTTGCTTGTCAATATTACTCCTAGCAGGGCGACCTCTGATAGCTCTTTGTGGAGGCATGATTATCTGAAAACACACGCAAGCACGGATTAGAAGGAAACCTTTTAGAGATCAAACTCTAACGCACAAAATGAGAGTTAAAGAAGTGATAAATTTTCCTAAGTGTTGCAGCCTCCTAATTATAGATGTGGCGCACTTCACACCGATAACTAGGACTCTACAGACACGACTTTATAGACTCCCTAGGACTCTTGAACTCTATGCTCTGATACCAAGTTTGTCACACCCCGAGCCTACACCCTGGACGTGGCTAGTACTCTAGAACCATTGCTGGCCCCAAGCGAACCCTTGGCCTGGGTTACTTACTTAGTGGAAGACTTAAATACAAGAAATAATCTAAAAAGGGACTTGTGAAATAACTTAGAATGTCTTCAAATCAACATTCAAACTTAGCCACAATGGCAACCTCAAGTCTCAAAAACATAAGACAATAATAAAGTAGTGACAAATGAATTTAACTAACTGACTGTCTGTCTATGAAGACTCTAAACAACTGAAATGGATGTCGGGACCAGCCCACGACATCCTAATGAACTAATAATAAAACCGAAAGCAATAAAAGGGACCCTCCGGAAGCAAGGAGGCTCACCACAAGACTCTAAGTGCTGAAACTGGATCAACGAGGCACCGGATGTTGATCCTGGTTACATGCGTCTGCATCATAATAAGATGCGATCCAACTGGTATCAGTACATTGAATGTACTAGTATGCGAGTTGGGAAGCTAAACAATACATAGGCTTGAAAAGATTCTGAAAGAAACACTTACCTTGGCTCTTCTCAACTCATGAATAACTCAACTCATAATAAAGCAATAAGCCACATGCAATTTATGAAAAGTTTTATAAAATAGTAAAAGCAACTTAGTTCGTCATAGAAAATTCAATAACAAACTCAACTTTACTCATATAACAAAGTAATATAGTTTTTGTGGGAGATTCTCTAACCGACAACCACCACTATGAGCCTAAGTGGTGATACAACGTCTTGCCCACGTTGCCAGAACTATCCTATACTTTGTCATCATATAGACCCCTTAACTTAGTGGATCCACTAGTCTATGCTAAAAGCATCTTAAGGAGTCATCTAAAAAGTATGATCCTTTACTACCCATTATGACTACATGGTTTATGGAGACTTGAGTTAATATGAACTCGCATCCCTATATCGGTGCTCAATACTACTCCCAAATATACTTAGCTCATATGACTTAAAATCAAAACTTTTTTCTTTTGTTTGTGATAATTACTCAAAACTTTAGCTTAAAAGCTCTCTTGGAAATCGATGTTTCCCTTTCTTATTCAAATGTGAAAACATTTAAGACCCTTAGGAATACTTAGTTCCCTTATAGCTTTTTGAGAAATGAACTCAACTCTTTACTCTTAGCTTAAGTTGAAACTTGAATCTTAAAACAAGGTTAAAACGTTTGTTAAAGACTTTTGAAAACTATATAAACTTTGTTTTGACTTGCTTCTTAACTTCTAGACTTGACTCTTAACTTCTCTTGACTTTGATCTTAACTTTCCTTGAATTGGATTATGGATTCAAGGTTCATGATCTCATGTTTATGGATGATTTCATGATGTTTGGATGTACCTTAGAGTGTTGGAATCAACTAGAAAACATAGGTACATTGCTAAGGAACAAGTACGAAAAGGTGGGGAAGAAATGGGGAGAACCGGCGTCCCTGGCGCTCTGAGAGCCGCGGGGCGCCAGCCCTCAATATTCAGAGACCAGTCTAGGGGGCGCTGGCTGGCGCGGCGCCCCAAGGGTGAACAGTCAGAGACTCTTTTGGAGCGCGCTGGCTGGCTGGCGCGACGCCCTACCTCTATCCCCAGGTGTTTCGCGACTTTTCTTCTCCGTTTTTCATCTCTAAACTTCAATGGTTCCTTCCCCAAATACTTGGAATCATTTATACCCTCAATATATGATAGATTCAAACCGAAATTACACCCGGAAACATGAATCAAATCATAAGAAACTCCAACAACACAACCCACAAGAAATTCAACGAAACTTTCAACAATGTTCATCAAGAACTAAATTTCTAAACGTTCAAAGACTTAAATTCACTGAATTGAATCATGGTTGGCGCGTGGGTGAACTAACCCAATGCTATGTGATCTCACATACCTTGTAGGGATCACCCCCGACGAAATCCACAGGCTAACCTCGACGAAATTGACGAATCTTGTACGTTCTTCTCCTTTCTCCTCTCTACTCCTCTTCTTCAAGTCCAGCGTAAAATTCACTTTTCTAAACTGACTAAAATCTGACTTTACCCCAATTAAACTCCTAAAAATGAATTAGAATAATTAGGTAAGGAAAAGACTAAATTGCCCTTCCAAAATCCGGATTAGACTTTCCTTAATCCAACAACCCAACTTCCAAAGGGCATAACTTACTCATACGAACTCGGAATCGTGCAAAATCGGCGGCGTTAGAAAGATCATTCCAAGAGCTTTCCAACCATATTTATAAGTACACCTAACTCATCTTGAGGTAGGATTTATGGCTGTTTGAAGTTGACCAAAACTCAACTTTTCCTAACTTAAACAATTTTTTTCCAGATTTTCATTCTTTTCAAAAATGACTATTTCCAATTATTATCTTCTTCCTAGTTATTTCAAATTGCGAGATGTTACACTTTCTATCTCTACTCTTCTTAATTTCAATTTATTATCTTCATTTAATAACATTGTTTACTTTATTCATACATTTGCCTTTATTTATTCATACATTGACTTTACATTTCTCATGCATTTGTTTTTATATACATTTATACATTGCCCTTTATTTTTATTTATATATACATCGTGTTTATATTTATTTATGTCTTTTTTTACATTCATTCACTCATTGGTTTCATATTTATTTATATATATATATATATATATATTTATTGTCCTTATATTTATTTATTTACCTTTACGTTATATATATGATATATTGTCTCTACATTTTTCACATTTTGTCTATTTGTTTTCACATTTTTGCATACATTTCTTCATATATTTTCTATACATTTTGCTTACATCTTCGTAACACTTTAACACATTTTATTTTAGACCATTTAACTATATATATATA
>JAJOOF010014783.1:0-12354 GCA_029582545.1 Solanum lignicaule
CAAGAAAATCAATTTTGTCATCAATAGGATCAACTAGTGTTGGTACTTATGCTTAACAAACACATTATTCCTAAATTAAAGTTAAGTGTCAACACTAGGTGGACACAAATCGATCTTCCAAGAAAATCAATTTTGTCATCAATAGGATCAACTAGTGTTGATACTTATGCTTAACAAACACATTATTCCTAAATTAAAGCTTATTATCAACACTAGATGGACACAAATCGATCTTCCAAGAAAATCAATTTTGTCCTCAATAGGATCAACTAGTGTTGGTACTTATGCTTAACAAACATTCGATGGACACAAACAAATTATCACAAAATTTAAACCAAGTATCAATACTAGATGGACACAAACACATTATAAAAAGAAATTGTACTTGAACTTTAGAAATTTAGAAACACCAAACCTTATCTCCTACTTTGATGAAAGAAGCTTGTATCAACTTTTTTTGATGTTGAGCTTCCTCAGTTGCCTAGCTCGTAAAATTAACCCTTTCAACACTAGAAAAAGATTCAATAATTATTAGTTACTACATGGCACAAACACACAGCAGCATCGAGATTCGTCAACTGCCTATTTCCTAAATACGAGCCAATTTGAAAACAAGCATCAACATAGAAAAAGAAAGAACACCCACATGAATAGATATCTTTTTGGAATTCAAAATTTAACATTTGTCATATTGGAATACATACTTTTCTAAAATAAAGACATGTTTTAGTGAGTATTTTTGGCTTTACGGTAATGTATGTATAGAGTAGCCACGAAAAGTCAATCTTTGTCCATTGACAAGTCTATATTTTCACACTAATTTGGTCAACATTATGACCCAATAAAGAAAAGTAGAGCAGAAATTGCAAGGCCTGTACCTTTTAGATTCAACATCTTTCTTTTTGTTCTTTTATACACAAGTATTTTACAGTATCATAAATCATGGGTTGTTTTGAAATAAGATTAAGTACTTATTCAAATTTGACCAAGCGTGATTTTGTTTGGGACTTTGAAAAATGGATAAAAATTCTGGGGTTTTACAGCAAAGGTTGAAGATATCAATAGGCAGATATAAAGACCCACATGAATAGATAGGAGAAGAATGAATTAAAATTAATCAAGTAAGATAAAGTTATCCTCTTAATCCGTCACTGCCGCAGTGAGTTTTGATGTATACTCCTTCTGTTTGTAGCTGCTGCTGCCACCTACGCGCTGCTGCTGCCACCTATGCGCTGCTGCTGTGACCTGTTGTTATTGCTGCTGATCGAGGCGGTGCACCGGTCGGGATGGTGGCGCGACCTGCTGCTGCAGCACCGGTCGAAGATGTGTGGGGTGAGCGGCGGTTGGGGATGGGTTGGGCGTGAGAGAGGGGTGCGGCTGAGCCGAGTTCGTTAGTCGGAAAGGGGAGAGGAGAGGGGAACGGAGGAGGCGGCGGCTGCTCGGAGCCTGCCGCTTCGTGCGACTCGCCGGAGCTATTGGAGACGAGAGAGGCCTCGCTGCGGCTGCTTTTGAGAGGAGGAAAAGAATGAACAATTTTTAAGGGTTTGGGTCGTTTAGATTGAAATAGGAAAGTGGGGAAGATTCAATCTGACCATTGATTAGATGAAGATGGACAACTAGGATTTGATCTCGAATTTTGATAGATGGTTGAGATTAAATGCAAATTAGAGTCTTGAAAAAAAATTGAGACAAGAATAGGGTAAATTTGAAATCAACAAGTGGCTATAATTGAAATAAGAATTTGAATTGTAGTGGCTATAATTGAAACAGATTGAATTAGAAAGGACTAGAATTGAAATACAATCGGATATATTAGGCTACGAGTTAAATGATTTAAGAGAAGATTAAGGAGATGTTATTCAATTAATAAAATATTACACATATTAAAGAATTTTCATATAATTAAACACACCAAAATTTTAAAAACATTTAAATAAATAAGTAAAGTAATTATTTCGAGTTTAACTATCGATAAATATAATAATTTAATAATAATTTTTATAAATTATTGCATACTAAAATATATAATTTTTAGCCAAAATCGATTACAATTTTAAACCCAAAATATGTTTTAATCGAATAAAAAAAATCATCACTCACCGAATGAAGTCGATATATATATATAAATTTAATTTAACTGCACATCAACATAAGTTTAATTTTATAAATTTAATTTTATCGATCAATTTAATTTTATAAATTTAAATTATATACCTCCTTATTATATAAATTTAATTTTATCGATCAACATAAGTTTATCAATATCAAATTTAATATATAAATCTCCTTGAAATGATCATCGAGACTTCTTTAATTGATAATGCATTTCATATCTGAACCACTAATATATAAGACTTGATTTGTTAAACTACTCGAGGAGTATATAATCAACGTATCTCATACTCCGATGAATTATCCTTTACATGTCATTGCCTACGAAATGATCAATATACTTGACATCCATTCAAGATCGAACGTAATAATCTTGATAGAACTTGCTTTGTACAGTACTTTATGATGTTCTATTGTCTATTTCATAAAACGATATAAAACATTGAAGGTTATACGTACAAATAATTAAACAATTAATTATAAATACAAAATTTAATTAATTGTTATCATGATATTTCTACGAGTATCATCTCGCATTTCATGCTCGGATGGATTATATGTTAGCTCTTCACCTCTACATCATTACACGAGATATTAAGTTCATGATTTGATGACGGACTGATAGATTTGTACATTACTCTAGAAATATATGTATAATTATCTCCTAATTCATAACAACGTAGTTTCATATGTATAATTATCTCCTAAATATGGATTATTGATAGTTTTTGTTTATTCCACGAATTCTAACTTTTTATTTATAAAAGTATATAAAATTGTTACACTTTTTAAAACAATTAATTGTAGGTGTAAAATAAAAATTTAGTATTATGCGCAGTAGCAAAATTATGATTAATAGGAATATTTTAAACAAACCAACCTTCAGATGTCGCTTTTATTAAAAGTAATTAGATTTAATAAAAAATACTGACATGATGAGGTCGGTGTCACATTAAATTTTAAGATAAATAAAAAAGTAATCATGTTAATTAAATAATATTGACATCGGGAGGTCGGTATTTTAAATTAATTTATTTTTTAACTTAGATAAAACCGTCATCCGGAGGACGATTTATTTCAAGTTAATTGAAAATATTAATTTATTAATTTTTCTGGATGTCACTATATAATTATTTTAATGAAAATTAATATAATTACATACTATTTAATTTTACCGACTTCTGAAAATTGGTATTATAATTTTTTTTGTTTTTTATTTTACACAAAACCGTCCTCCGGAAGACTATTTAAATAAAATTAAATCAAAAAATTTCTCAATTTCGTTTTTTAAATTTAATTGAGAAAATAATACCGACATCAAGAGGTCAGTTTTTATTATAATCATGTTTCCGGGGAAAATTCCGACCTCAGGAGGTCAGAATTTGGTTTTTCCACTTTATTTTGCATAAAAACCGACTACTTGTTTTCGGTTTTCATATCGATGTAGTTTCATACTCTAATTATGGATTACTGATCTAACTTTTTATTTATACAAGTATACAAAATTGTTACATTTTTTTAAACAATTAATTGTAGGTGTCAAATGAAAATTTAGGAGTATTATGCTAGCAAAATTATGATTAATAGGAACATTTTAAACAAACCGACCTCCGGATGTCGCTTTAATTAAAAGTAATTAGATGAAATAAAAATATGAGGTCGGTATTTTATATTAATTTATTTTTTAACTTATATAAAACCGTCATCCGGAGGACGATTTATTTAAAGTTAATTGAAAAAATTAATTTATTAATTTTCTGGAAGCCACTATATAAATATTTTAATGAAAATTAATTTGATAACATAATATTTAATTTTACCGACTTCCGGAAGTTGGTATTATAATATTTCTTGTTTTTTATTTTACGCAAAACCGTCCTCCGAAAGACGATTTAAATAAAATTAAATCAAAATATTTCTCAATTTTTTTTATATTTAATTTTGAAAAAATAAAATATTATTATTTATTTATTTTATTTAATACCGTCATCAAGAGGTCGGTTTTTATTGTAATTCATTTTTTTCCGGGAAAAATCCGACCTCCAGAGGTCAGTATTTGGTTTTCCCGCTTTATTTTGCATAAAAACCAACTAAGTCGGTTTTTATATCAACGTAGTTTCATACTCTAAATATGGATTATTGATGTTTTTGGTTTATTCCACATATTCTAACTTTTTATTTATAAAGTATACAAAATTGTTAAACTCTTTTAAACAATTAATTGTAGGTGTAAAATGAAAATTTAGTATTATGCTAGCAAAATTATGATTAATAGGAACATTTTAAACAAACCGACCTCCGGATGTCGCTTTTATTAAAAGTATTTGGATGAAATAAAAATACCGACCTCATGAGGTCGGTATTTTATATTAATTTATTTTTTAATTTATATAAAACCATCATCCGGAAGATGATTTATTTAAAGTTAATTGAAATATTAATTTATTAATTTTATGGAAGTCACTATATAAATATTTTAATGAAAATTAGTTTAATTACCTACTATTTAATTTTACCGACTTCCGAAAGTCGGTATTATAATACTTTTTGTTTTTTATTTTACACAAAACCATCCTCCGGAAGACGATTTAAATAAAATTAAATCAAAATATTTCTCAATTTTGTTTTTTACATTTAATTGAGAAAAAATAAAATATTGTTATTTATTTAATACCGACATCAAGAGGTCGGTTTTTATTGTAATTCATTTTTCCCGGGAAAAATTCTGACCTCCAGAGGTCAGAATTTTGTTTTCCCGCTTTATTTTGCACAAAAACCGACTACAAGTAGTCGGTTTTCTAAAGGTTTTTTAATTTTTTATTCTTTTTAAGAATACCGACCTCCGGAGGTTGGAAATTACCGACCTCCATTTGAGGTCGGTAATTTTTAGGTCGGTATTTACTGATTTTTTAGTAGTGGATGGGGGCTTTTACGTTTATCAAGTCTGGCTTCCCAATGTATGATATCTCATGAGATGGAAAACCTTTTACGTTTAGCAAGTCCGAGTTTCTAGGAGCAATTTCCTTGTTCCATAACTATGTGCCCACATAGGTCTTAGCTAGTGGATCCACTTAGAAGCTATTATGTTAGTTCTACCTTAGGCAAGTAGAACACCTCTTTTCGGTGTGGGGGTAGAACACCGGATTCCATGTAACTCACATGGTCTATGTCGGTTATTACAAGTCTTCCCTAAATAATATGAATATGAACTATGGTAAGGACATGGATTCTAACTAGGATTTCTTAAGGGGTACTACTTAGTGTGAGTGGGGGTATGGGACTTCACTTATACATTGCACAAGTAGACTCTAAGAGGGGTTGTGGTTAGGTTCTCTTATGGTATGATGACTTATGAACTATGTATGAAAAAGGGTATGTATGAATGTTATGGAATATGAATGTCTTCACTTTAATGTATGTTGACTATGACTATGGTAAGATATGTATGTTGTTGGTGACCTAAATGTGATACTTAGCATTTGGTAGGGCTATAGGACTTTACCTTTGCATTGCACAAGTGTGGCTTTGGGTTGCTTATGTGTTGGTTTGGTTTGTGTTTCTTCATAAATGTGCATAATGGTTTCTAAACTTGATAAAGGCATGTTTTCAACTAATTGTCCCTTTTATGCATGTTTTAAGGATTTTGTGCATGGCATCCATACTTAGTACAATTAATTGTGCTAACCCATATTTTCTACTTTACTATGAGTGTAGGTTCCGGTCGTTGATACTTACTACTTCCTTGAAGGTGAAGCTTGGGTCGACTATTCCCTAGGCTTGGTAAGTCCTCAAGTTCGAGGACAAGTTGTTATTGATTCTAGTCACTAGTTTACTTCCTATGTTTTAGACTATGTTGTATTTCCTATTTTGGAGACTTATTGATGTAAAGGGCTTGACCCTATTTGTACTCTTATGTTTAGATGGTGATTGAGACAAGTCTAGTTCCTATTTTCTTATATGAAAGAAGTTGACTTCTATTGTAAAAGTTTTTAATTTTTCCATAGTTTTCTATGTCTTTATGCGATGATGAATGCTAAGGGAATTTGTTAGCGACCCCTTCGGGGTCAATTACGCCGTGTTACTTCTAGGGGGTAGCCCGAATCGTGACAAACTTGGTATCAGAGCTGAAGGTTTAGAAAGATTCTAGGATGATGTCTTATGAACCACATCTAGCACATCTAGTAGAGTCTTATTCATAAGTGTGAAGCACGCCATACTTATGAATGAGGGGCTATAAGATGCTTAGGAACTTTTCACGTCTTTGATTATTCCTTAGTCGTGCCTAAGAGTTTTTACTCTATGAAGTCCTTTTTCCTAACCCTTTTCTTGTGCATATAGGATATGACTACAAGAAGAGCAGCCGCAAGAAGAGTGGAAGAGGAGATTGCTAATGATGAGGGAGTTCCTCCCCAAGGTCCTCAAAATCCTCAAGCTCCTATTGGTGAGGGGCCATGACTAATGTGGAGATAAGGACGGCTCCCGAAACCTTAACTCATGCTCTAACGACTCAAGTCACTAGAGATGTTAGGGTCTAAGTGAACCCCAATGCAAGTACTACCTCTTCAAGGATTAGGGATTTCACAAGAATGAATGTCCCTACATTCTATGGCTCCAAAGTGGATGAAGACTCATAAGGGTTTATTGAGGAGGTGTTTAAGGTGCTTGAAGAAATGGGAGTGTCTCCAAGAGAAAAGGTGGAACTAGCTTCCTACCAACTCAAGGACGTGGCTCAAGTGTGGCATGAGCAATGGAAGGACGAGAGGTCCATTAGAGCGGGTTCGATTGATTGTGGAGTGTTCAAGGCAGCCTTCCTTGATAGGTTTTCCCCCCTAGAGCTAAGGGAGATGAAGATGCAAGAATTTATCAACCTCCGCCAATGAGGTATGCGTGTAAAGGAATATAGCCTCAAGTTCACACAATTGTCTAAATATGCCCCAACCTTGGTGGCAGGCTCTAGGGAGAAAATGAACAAATTTGTTATGGGGATATCCGATCTTGTGATGAATGAATGTAGGTTGGCGATGCTTATTCCAACCATGAACATCTCACGTCTTATGGTTCATGCCGAGCAAATTGAGGAACGAAAGCTCAAGCAAGTGGGTAGAGAAATGAAAAGGGCAAGAGTTGATGATGGTAATTCGTCTAAGAGTAGATTTGAGGTTCAAGGCAAACCAACTTTTAAGAAAAGGTTTCCTAATCAAGGCACTTCTAGCACTCCTAAGGTCAACAACGAGAGGGTGCCTGCTCCAAGGCCACAAGGTGGTAGTGGAGGTAGCTCTTATGTTGATAGACCTACTTGTGCAAAATGTGGCAAGAGGCATGATCACAAGTGCCTTGTTGGCACGGATGGGTGTTTTAGTTGTGGTAAGAGTGGCCACATGAAGAGGGATTGTCCTATGCTTAAGGTTCAAGGGAAAGAGGACAAGCAAGTCCCTCCAAGTGGCTCAAATTCCAATGCTCCCAAGAAGAATCGCTTCTATGCTCTCCAATCTAGAAGTGATCAAGAGGGTTCTCCGGACGTTGTCACCGGTATGTTGCATGTATTTTCCATTAATGTTTGTGCATTGTTAGACCCCGGTTCCACTTTATATTTTGTTACCCTTTAGTGGCTATGAAATTTGATGTACTCCCTGTAAAGTTAGAGGAACCTTTTTCGGTTTCTACCCCCATAGGTGACTCGATTGTTGCTAGAAAGGTTTATAAGGATTGTCCTATCCTTGTCTAATAAAGTCACTTTGGTTGATTTGGTAGAACTAAATATGTTTGACTTTGATGTCATATTGGGGATGGATTGGTTGCATGCTTGTTTTGCTTCCATTGATTGTAGAACAAGGGTAGTAAAGTTTCAATTTCCAAATGAGCCCATTTCAGAATGGAAGGGAGGAAACTCTATTCCTAGAGGTCGTTTTGTCTCATATCTAAAAGCTAGAAAAATGATTTCTAAGGGGTGTATCTATCATATTGTGAGAGTTAAGGACCTTGAGTCCGAAACTCCTCCTTTAGAGTCGGTCCCCATAGTAAGGGAATTTCCGAAAGTCTTTCCTAATGACTTACCCGGAATCCCTTGACGAGTCCACAAATTGGACTCATTTAGGGCTATATTTTGATAGAATTAGTGTCCTCAAATGCATATTTTATCTCAATATCTGATGAAAACCCTTAAGTTTCAGATATTTGGAGTTTGAGGAAAAGCATGGACACTACTTAGCAAAAAATGAACAAAAGCAGCTGAAAGAACGAAGAAATGAAGATCTGAGAATTGCCAAAATTCGGTGAGTCGCCAAAAGGTCTTATCCTCGCCTTTTGTTCCAGTGTGCTTAGCCCTGAAAGAACAGATCAAATCGATTGTGAAAAGGAGCAGTCGGTGTATCGCCGAACAGTTCTGCGAAGTTATACTATGTCACCCAATGATCCAAAACAAGACGATGCTGAAGGCAAATGCAAGACGGCGATGAACTAGACCAAAGGGCGGATCGTTGAGTTGATCGGCGATCCCGACTAACTTCGCGGAGTGATCCTTCGCAACACATTTCTTGAAAACTATACATACTAGTTGAAGTTTTGTAGCTTAGTATCAGAGTAGAAATTATTATCAAGTTTTATTATTAAGTTTTAAATATAAGACTTAGAATATTCTCTCTAAGCTTGGAGAGGGTTTTGAAGAACTTGAAAATTCAAAGGGTTTCAACTCTAAAATTTTGGACTTGGGTCTTGTGGATTCTTCACTTTTGACTTGTTTTAAGACTTAATTTTGCATACCTATTGATGGAAACTGAGATTTGTATACATTTTTACCTCTTTTACATGTGTAGCTAAAACCCCAGTTCTTGGGGTGTGATTTTGTGAATATGGGTTAGGTTAATTATTGGGTCTTGCTTGCTGATAGTTTATTTGTTGTTTAGATGTGATTTCGTTTAGTAGTTGTGTTGGAACTTAATGAAATTGTAGTTGCAAATACAATTTCACATTTGTGTTTTCAGTTTGCTCGAGAGAGAGAGGTCGTAAAACTAAGACTATTAAATTGATGGCCGGTGGGAGTGGGTCGACATGAGGTTCAGCTCGAGAGAGTGAACCCTAGTCCTTCTCCCATACACTCAGCTCGAGAGAGTGAGTGGGCTAAGGCGGAGGATGTTCTTCATGCGGCAAGTGGGTGTTCGAGAGGAACCCATTTGATTCGGGGTAAGTTGCTCAAGAGAGAATTCACCCCTACTATAGTCTAGCTTAGTCACAAATATTCAACGGATTTACTATCAAAAGCATGTACCCAATAGTCTAGTCTAACTCGTAATCCTATCACATCCCAAAAATCTCGTCTCCGCATTCGTATCTTTTTTTTTTGCTGATTTTGCTCTTTACTTGTTTACTAACCCCCCATTGATAATTGACACTCGTGTCAAACCCTTTAATTTGTCATGTCTTCATTCGATAAAGTCTTTAGCTACGGTTAGCTTTAGCACTTTCGTGCTTAATCACTAATTTTCAGAAACCACTCCCTTGGGATTCGACCCCAACCCTTGGTTGGGTTACTTTACTATTGTACGATCGTAGAGACTTGCATTGGAAGTTGTGTCTTGATTACACAAACTTCAAAATGGCGCCGCTGGCGGGAGTGGTGTTACGTGAAATTTTTTGGTTAAGACGAATTTTGGTTTTGGTAATTATAGTTTACTAACTTAATTTTTAGTTTTGTTTTGCTGGGTTGTTTGTATCCAAACAGAGGAAGTGAGCATGGCGAGCAGTACTCGGGAGCTAGTGGAGTTTCCTCCATTAGAGGTAATGATGTTCCGGGATCGTATCCTCACCTTCAAGCAATTGGAAGGTGAAAGGATCCACAAGTCATGGGCAAGGGTTAACGAACTGATCACTCAATGCCCAACTCATGACATTCCCGACATAGCCCTTCTTGACTGTTTCTACAGAAGTCTTGGCCCTGGAAACAAGAGGTTGGTCGACCAACTCATTCCGGGAGGCATTGTGAAACAACCATATGTGATAGCAGCCCAACTGCTTAATCAAATGGCTGAAACGCACCAAGAAGTAGAAAATGACTTCATATTGGCCGCCCTAATGACTCAGATTGATGAGTTGGCCAAAATGATGGTGAAGATCGAAGTCCAGTACAAGAGGAAGGATAAATACATCCCTCATCATGAGCGAAGAAGTGCCAAGGACAATAAGGTTAAACGCCTTGATGGCATGCTCTCAATCATTCTCAACAAGGTGACTGAGCAAGATAGAAAGCGAGAAGAAATGAAGGAAGACATTGAAGGGATGAAGCGATTGATTTGGTCTCATTCCAGAGCTTTCCAGCTGCTCGAGAACCTTATGGGTCATGAGTTGTCCGATCTACACTCGCAACAAAATAAGGGGTTGCCTACTGATACTATGGCTAACCCCAAAAATGAGTTTGATCGTTGACATGCGTCGTGCCATGACGTTAACTAAGACGCTGTTTGGGAGGCAACCCAAAACTTTTCTTAATGCTTTAACTTGTTTTAGAAATAATGGCGTGTTGATTGTGCAGGTTTAAATGCGAGAAGTGTTCAGAAAATGCAGATTGGCGAGAAAAAGGTCCGGTCAGTGCATCACCGAAGAGGTCGGCAAGCCGACTCGACCCGCCGTTTGGCTCAACTCAAAATTAATTCAGAGCCTGTAAAACTGGGCAAGCTCAAGAAGCAGTTTGGCATGTCGCCAACCTGTTTGGTGACCTCGATTCAGACCGCTGTCTTGACCCCCAAGAAACTGATGATCCTATCAAAAATGGCGGGGCAAGTGACCACTCGGCATGTCACCGAGTGGATCGGCGAGTGCGACTAATGTCGCCGAATCAACGCGAACTGGACGGTTTATAATGGCCAAAGGTCTCAGAATTTGAACTTCTTCACTTTCCCTCGCTTTTAAATTTCACAAACTCACACCAAGGTAGTATTTTCAATATTTTTATATTCCATTAGTATTTTAGTTGTTGATTAGTGCTCGGAACTAGATTTCTTTGCCGCCTAGCTTTTCAATCGCATTTTAATAGGCATTTAAGGTTGGTTTCCGAATCCCAAGTTTCCATTCAAAAAATTTGTACTAATTTGCAATGATCGTACTGTATTGCTGTGTGCTAGGCCTCTCTGATAGAGTTAGAATGCTTAAATGACAATTTTAATTTGAAAATCTTGCCCATATTATTTTGATCGTCAAATGCCCGTAAGTTTTGTACTTTTAAATGAATGAAATTGTACTGGGTTTTGGTTGCGTGTTGTGTAGATTGATTGGGTGAACTTTGAATAACCTATGTCTGTGTTAAATGACTAAAATTGCTCAATGATAGAGCAGGTGACAACACTTTTAAGAGCAAATATCATCAAATGGCTAAATTTGGCAAAACCGGGAAAAATGTATGATATCTCATGAGATGAAAACCTTCTACGTTTAGCAAGTCTGGGTTTCTAGTAGCAATCTCCTTGTCCCATAACTATGTGCCCGCATAGGTCTTAGCTAGTGGATCCACTTAGAAGCTATTATGTTAGTTCTACCTTAGGCAAGTAGAACACCTTTTTTCGGTGTGGGGGTAGAACACTGGATTCCGTGTAGCTCACAAAGTACATGTCGGTTATTGCAAGTCTTCCCTAAATAATATGAATATGAACTATGGTAAGGACATGGACTCTAACTAGGACTTCTTAAGGGGTACTACTTAGTGTGAGTGGGGGTATGGGACTTCACTTATACATTGCACAAGTAGACTCTAAGAGGGGTTGTGGTTAGGTTCTCTTATGGTATGATGACTTATGGACTATGTATGAAAAAGGGTATGTATGAATGTTATGGAATATGAATGTCTTCACTTTTATGTATGTTGACTATGACTATGGTAAGATATGTATGTTGTTGGTGACCTAAATGTGATACTTAGCATTTGGTAGGGTTATGGGACTTTACCTTTGCATTGCACAAGTGTGGCTTTGGGTTGCTTATGTGTTGGTTTGGTTTGTGTTTCTTCATAAATGTGCATAATGGTTTCTAAACTTGATAAAGGCATGTTTTCAACTAATTGTCCCTTTTATGCATGTTTTAAGAATTTTGTGCATAGCATCCATACTTAGTACAATTAATTGTGCTAACCCATATTTTCTACTTTACTATGAGTGTAGGTTCCGGTCGTTGATACTTACTACTTCCTTGAAGGTGAAGCTTGGGTCGACTATTCCCTAGGCTTGGTGAGTCCTCAAGTTCGAGGACAAGTTGCTATTG
>JAJOOF010014784.1:0-20721 GCA_029582545.1 Solanum lignicaule
TTGCCCTTAGTCCCTATTTCCCGTTAATTAATGTTGAATGTACTTCCGCGACCGATGAAGTGTGATGACAAGTTTGAGAGGCTTGTTTGGGGTTCCTTTGGGTTCCTCATTCGCCATGTCACGTCTAGGCCCTAGGCTTGGGTCGTGACACTACCGATAGGGGTATTTAGGTTGATTGACACCTTCTGGGCTTATGGGGGCCTGAGTAGGTGGTCTTGTGTGCTGTTTGTACCTGCCGAGCTTATGGGTGCTTGGTTAGGTTGTTATTTTATTATTTTTGATAAGTTTGTATTTAAGAGCAGGTCAGTACACTTATCTTATCCTTGATTTATTTATTAGATTATTCCAGTATATCAGGATACCTCATCATAGTCTGTTGCCTTTCATACTCTGTACATTATTTTGTACTGACGCTCCATTGCCTTGGGGGCGCTGCATTCATGCATGCAGGTCCTGACAGATGATCGAGTAGACCTCCTCAGCAACAGGATTGACTTTTATCCGGTTGGCTAGCCTCTTTCCTCCGGAGCTGCCAGAGTTGGGAGGTTTGTTACCTTTTGTTGTATATATCTTTATGGGTAGGCTGAAAACTGTTGACACCTAATTTTTGACCTCCACAATGTATATTAATCATCAAGCTTCTTCAATTGCAAACGATTTAAAATAATTGGTTTTATAAAATTTCGAAAAAATATAGTTTTCAAGTTTTTTGAATAGTTGTATCATTTTATATTTTTTAAATAATATATGTGTTTTATATAAATACATATAATTAGTATATTTTATGAATATTCAAAAATTATCTCAAAAGGATTTTATTTTTTAATTCTAGTTTTGTTTAAATTATAGTTATAATTCTAAGTCATTTGGTTTATATGTAAATTAATTATTTTATTTTGTTAAAATTAAGAAACTCATTAGTTAATTATATTTATTCGTTTTATTTAAGATTAGCCGAAGTCATCAAGTTAACTCAAATTGGCTAAATTTTAAATATAAGGTGGCTAATTTTGCAATTAATTTAGCCACTTTTCATACAAATCTTTCAATCCCCTTTAAGCCCAAAATTTGACAAATTAAGACCAGATTTGGGCCTCTTTTTAATTTTTCAGTGGCCCAAGTTTGATTCCAAACAACCGGCCCAACAACCCATTCCCACAAAAGAAACCTAATTCAATCAACAATACAATACATCACACCATACATACATACCCAGTACCAAACGACCCCTGTACTCTTTGTTCTTTTTCCTTTCCACGCAGAAACCGACCCCACCCCGTTCTTCATCATCCAGACGGAACCCAAAAAATCTCAGCAAATTCAAAAATCTCATCCAACTACTCTGCGAACCCATACCCTAGCAGTCTCAACATCGATCACTTCGTCATCCCCTTTTCGCGGAAGTCACTATTTTTCCCATCCCACTTCACTGGTGATCTTGAAAAGGAGCAAAGGAAAATTCAAATTTTCTTTTGAAATTTTCCAATGGATTCACCCCCCCCCCCCAAAGTTGCTCCATTTTTTCCTATATGTAGTTCTCTCCATCAGTGATTAGGGGGACGGAAGAAAAAGATTGGATTTTGAGGGCAAGATTTCACATATGAAAGTAGCTTACAAAAGGTCAGTTGCTTTCGATTTTATTTGTTTCCTTTCGTCTGCTCGAATCTGAACTAGTGTGGTAGGAGAATTGTGGAAATCACTCCCCTGCTCGTTGTCTCAATTCTCTGCTTCTTAGAAGGTAAATAACTCGTATCCCTTTTGTTCATTTTGAGTTCAGTGAGTAGAAATGATGTAGTATTTCGAAGATACCCGTATTTGATTTGTTTGAGTCTTAGCGAAATTCAATCTTTCCTTGCTTTGGTGTGATGCCTTAGATTTGTGGTTAATGTTTTGTATTATTTGCCATGGCTAGATCCTGGATAACAGTCATCTTATTCAAATATCTAAATAGTATTTTAGCCTTTCTAAAATCAAATACCCATTGATTTTCTCTTCATTCAATTCATAGGTGTTTTATTTTCTTAAATCTGTGTCTTGATGTTTACCACCTTTGCTCCGAACCGTGCTGCCCTCATTCACTTTTTTTTTTTTACAACATAGTTAGTTCACTGCATTTTGTATCATTTTCTTCAATTTGGCTAAAAGGAACAAATTATTGCCTTGGTATGTTCATTAAATAGTGTGTTACCCATTTTATTAAAATGGTCAGTAGTTTTGTTAATCCCTCTCGTGTTTAATTTGGTTGAAAATTATGTTCAAATCCATTTACCTTTAGCCATATGTTGCTTACTTTGCTTTTGTTTTTTTGTATGAACTCATCCCTTCCGAGTCCATGGTGGACCTCTCTCTTGCATCTTTGAGATGAGCTGTAAAGACTCAATTTTACCCTTTTCTCGAGTCAACCCCCCTATGTATTTTTGGAAGCCGTTACAGATCTCGAAGGCCCAACGTAGTGCTAGAAATTAGTTCATAAATATTCAAAGCCCAAGAAATGGGCTGTATACATATTGTATACAGCAGTATACACTCATTATACAGCGAATTACAACTCAAAAATGAAAAAATACCGGGCTAAGGCGAAATACAGGTGTTTGGAAGCAGGAGATACATGGAATGATTTGATGTACATTCCGATATACACTGATATACAGTCAATGTATACAAAAATGGGATTGGGTTAAAACCCAAAAACTTGCAGTGAAGTTGGCCCAAAAAGGGGCCCAATTTGATTATCTCTTTTACTCTCCTAATTGTTTTGATTATGTCTAACTAATTTTATTTAGCTCTAACTTTAAAATTGTTAATTAACTTACTTAGATCCCCAAAAGATGAGTTATTTTCTTTATGTTGGTTTACCTTTAAAACATCTTTTGTGTTCATTTATTTTATTTCTAGTATACCGGTCAAATTTTTATATCTTTAATTAAGTATATTTTGTTCTTAAAAAGATATGATATTTAATTAATAACTTTTTTTTTACTCATTTAAAAAAAAATGTTTTAAGCTAATCAAGTAAACTAAAAAAAAACATGATTTTCTTTACTTTCACAAAAGTTAGTCAAAACTTTGGTTCCTTTTCATTTTTAATTAATTTAAGATAGTCTTCATGCTTTAATTTATCAAATTGGTTCAAATTATTATTTGTAAAACAATTTAAATATGTTTAATTAGTGTAAAATTTGTTAAAATTCTTTACCTATAATTTAATTGAAATGTTTCAATTAAAGTTCCCTTAGCTTGAAAAAATAGAAAAAAAATGTGTCATTTATTTAATTGTTTTCTGAAAATTAATCAAATACTGTAAGTTATTATTTTTATGTTAAATCGTTATATTTCTAAAAATAGTCAAATATATTTTAGTCAAATCGCAGGTCAATCGTATGTTAGCGGGCACTTCGAATGCTTAAACCCTTCTCGAGGTGTAAACTGAACCCCGAATCCTCTTTGGTGTATTTCTAATGATTTTTTCTGTTTAAATCTTTGAAAATTATAAGTTTTCTTAATTTCTTTAAAAAATTAAGTGGCGACTCTTTTCTAAGTATTTTTCACAAATTGTTTTATACTTGGAACATTTCAAAAAGTGATTTTTGCAAAGATAGTAAAATCACGGCATAATAGAAATGGCGACTCTGCTGGGGAGTTAATTAAGTTCTGACCATAAAATTTGACTATTTAACTAATTGTTATTAATTGCTGAATTGTTTATTTGTGCTTAATGTGTTTAAATTGCTATAAATTGTTGCATTCATGGCATAACATATTCCGTCAAACGACGCTTCTTTTTTTTATTTTTCATTTAAAGGACGATTATGCGGGCTGCAGTCGTTCGTTAACCAAATTATTTTCGGGACACCCTGACGAATGTAGTTGGTTACTGGATAGTCAACGATCGTTTACTGTCTCAGCCCAAGTAGTCCGCTTGGGTCATCAATCTACTTTAAAGAAAGCCACTCTTAGTCAAGACTAATGTTGAACCAAATCAAATCTCACATTTAACGCATTTGAACTAAGTTGACCCAACATCCAAGGTGTGTTTGGGCCCATTAGAAGTCCACATTGTGTCTATTTGGCCCATTGGTCAATAAAAGACAATCATGTTTATGTGTTTATATTTGAAGGATGTATACGCTATTTGGCAAACCATTGTCTCTTGGGGTTGAGTTTTAATCATTTGTTCGAGTTGAAGAAGGATCAAATTATCATAGCATCTAAGAGAGTGGACATTCGAAGATGACAAGAAATCAAGAACATATGATCTTTCCTTGGAAGCATAGATTATGATTGAACCCCTGCACGGGACTGATATTTTGTTTCCCATTTCCCCTATTATGTATCCCCATTTAGTTTATTCGTAAAACTTGTATAAATTTGGGTTTTGGGGCAATGAAATGTTTCAAATGATGTCATACATCCTTCAATTCAATAGGCCCACCTTTGGCATAAAAATGTCAAAAGTTTAGGACGCGATATAAATTGTGCTACCTGATATGATTGCTTTGTGTTGTGATGTGATGTGTCACTTTGTCTAAAGCAGAATTAATCCACTCTTGTTTCTTAGAGCACTCTAAGCATATAAAAAAAAATCACAACAACAAAGTCCGTCCAAATTACTTCTGAAGTGTTGTCCAAGTTTCTAAAAAATATATAAATCTTCTACTCCAAAAAATCTCCTAAGTTTTTATTCATCCATCACAAGAAGGTCGATTTGCTAGAATGTCTGGAAATAGTGTCAACGCACCAATCTCACCCATTGCTTTGGTTAGTGAGGAAGAAACTAAAGAATCAATGTTCAAAAACTTTATCGAGACTAAAGAGAGGATAGCTGCAGCCAAAAGGAGACTTGCAGTACTAGACCAAACTGAATGGATGCTACGAGAGAGAATTATTGAGGTTGACATGGAAACCGCCTCGGTGAAAAGAAAGATTGCAAAAATTGATCAAGAGATAATTAATATCACTAAAGCGTTTGCAAGGATCCCCGAAATTGAATGGGACATTAAGAAACTAAATTTTGGGAATGCTTCCTCCATGAGGGGAAATGGTAAAACAAAAGAGGGTTCAGATGACGAGAGCACCGGATCGTCACCCTACAGTTGAAGAAGAATGAAAGAAGTCTTTGGGTAGATTTAGGTAAATGTAACATATTTCTCATGTTTGTTATATTGTTTTTAAATTTTTATTGTAATTAAGAACTACGCGAGACTTGAGCCCAGATGGGGGTACGTAAGAAGCTCTTTTCGAGCCTAGTCTCTCTATCAATTTCGGGAAGGGTACGTTTAGGTTATCTTATGTAATTCGAACTACGTCGGGCCTGATTTCCTTGGCGGATACGTAGGCAACCTACTTAAGGCTCGGTCCCTATCTTTTCAATTTTTATTCTCCCTTATTAGTGAATGATTCTGAAGAGTTCCACCTACAAAAGCATATGAGTGGAAGAAATTAACAAGATTCTATGCAAGTCGACCTTCCAATTCAATTGCAAAAAAGATTTCTTTCCATTTGAGTCCTCAAATTCACCCAAAATATTTCCGTGGATTAATCTGCTTGAAGCAAAATGACATTTGTGTGTTTATTTTTATGTCATCTTATATGCATATCTCGTTAAAAATAAAAACTAACACATATGTCTTTTGAGTTGTTCTTCTCTACAGGTAAAAACTGATCTGTGTTGAAATCAAACTGGCCGACCATCCCTACTTTACAAGATCTAAAGCAATCATACCATCCTTCTATGATCATTCTTTGGGGAAAGGCAAGAGCAAAATGACTGGTACTTCTGAAGAAACAGGAATAATGGATATGACCATCAGAAATGCTGAACTCGCTGATCAGAGTGAGTTGATCTCTCAGTTAATGCAACGAATTGCAGACATGCAGGAAGAACTTCAACAAACTAAAGATCTGGCCAAACTGGCCATTGCATCGAATGAACCCCCCTCGAAACTAGAAGACCTCCTCCTCCTTTTCCATCACTAAGTTCCCCACTACTCATCTATTTCCCTACCCATACCACATGACCCATCACTTCCACCCCTAATCCTCATACCATTGACTTAACTGTATTCAACGCTCCTTACGCCAACACTTCCTACCAAACACTACCACCATTACCAAATAAGAACCAAGCACCTAACACTAATCACTCCCAAAAATTCATGCCAACCTATCAAATCCCAGTCCCCAATAATCCAAATGTTTTGCCTAGCCTGCCTGCACACCCTTCCGTAACATTCCAAACTTCACCAGCCTATACAATCTCTGAGCCATGTCCTAGCTTTCCAGTTCAACCGGAGCTCAATCACTATGAAGAAATGGAAAAGGAGTGGAGGTTGAGAGAAGAAAAGCGTGAACAAGAGATGAATGTTATGAAGGATGCCATCTCCGAGGCAGTAAAAAGTGTTCAATCTTCGAAGAAGATAACATGACTTGAGTATGAGGACCTTTCCATACACCCTGACTTGGAAATACCCGAAGGTTACAAAATTCCAAAATTTGAAACCTTCAATGGTATTGGCAATCCCATGGCTCACCTACGAGCTTATTGTGACAAACTCGTAGGTATGGGTAAAAATGATGCATTAATTATGAGGTTGTTTAGTAGAAGCCTCAGTGGGGAGGCGTTAGAATGATTCACATCTCAAGAATTTCGTCAGTGGTCTACATGGGGGGCTATAGCCAAAGATTTTTTGGAAAGATTCCAGTTTAATGTCGAAGCTGTCCCTGACATATATTATTTGGAAAATATCAAGCAAAAGACCATGGAGGACTCTCGTGAATATGCGTGCCATTGGAGGAAAGAAGCTGCAAAGGTACAACCTGTGATGACTGAAAACGAAATAACCTCTGCTTTTATTCGAGCTCAGGAGCCCGAGTATTATGAAAGGATGTTGCCCATGATGGGACAGAAGTTTTCAGAGCTGATCAGAATGGGAGAAGCCATAGAGGATGGCCTCATGTCTGGAAATGTTACAAGTCTCATTGCTTTGCAGGCCGCCAACAAAACCTAACCATCCATGGCCACAAGATTCGCTAGGAAAAAGAAATAGGACGTGTCTGCTGTATCTTTTAGCCCGAGGCCAAGATCGCAAAGGCATTTTGGGTCTGGTTCTGCCATTGGAAACTCCAACCGATTCCCCACCTCAAATATTTACCCGTCATCTCCGCAAGCTCCAATCCTAATCTACTATGCACAACAGAACTACCAAGCACCACCGCCTATCTACCAAAATCAACCACCAACCTACCAAAATACACTACCACATCACCAAGCCAATGCACCAGTCTATCAAAATCCCGGACAAAACAACCTAAATGCCAACAATCTACCCCGCCCTAACCTTGAAAGAAAGCCTCCCAGAGTTTTCACTTCTTTGGCAGAAACACGTACCCAACTCTTCGAGCGTCTAAGAGCGGCAGGATTGATCCAGCCAGTAGACGCAAGGACAATTAATCCCACAACAAAGTTCTTCCGAGCGGATCAACGATGTGCTTACCATTCTGGAGGAGCAGGACATGATACAGAAGGATATATCAATCTGAAACATAAGATTCAAGACTTGATCGATAACAAGTTCATCACTCTCCAAGCCCCAGCCCTCAATGTGAACCTTAACCCATTGTCGAATCATGGAGGAGCTACCATCAACATGATTAAAAGAGACGAAGATTGGCTTGCTGATGGGACTATCGGTGAATCAAATGTCAACTCACTTATACCAACAGTGGCCTCATTGACCATAAAAGCCCGTCCAGAGTTTGTTGTAATAACTGCACCTCATCAAGCATTCACTTTGACAAAGGAAAGCAACAACGAGCAGCCCAAAGAAAAGTTTGTCGTGCAGGCGGCTACCGCACAAGGGATGACACGTCCTGGAAGATGCTACATTCCAGAAGAACTAACTCAGGAGACACGAAGAAAGCAGAACCAAAAAAGGCTGATCACAGAAGGTGAGGCTGAAGAGTTTTGGTGAAGAATGGAGCCTAAGGAGTATTCCATTGTCAAGCATTTGGAGAAGACTCCCGCTTAAATTTCTGTGTGGGCTCTATTAATGAGTTTCGATTACCATCGAAAAGCACTGTTGAAGGTACTTGATGAAGTGTATGTACCGATGGGAACAAGTGGTGAGAATCTGGCCACTATGGTAAGTCATGTCATTGGGAGTCATCAAATCTCTTTCCGAGAAGAGGAGTTGCCACTTGAAGGGGTGATGCAAAACCGTGCCTTGTATATCACCGTCAAATGCAGGGACAAATTTGTAGCTCGAGTATTGATTGATAATGGCTCAGGGCTCAATATATGCCCATTATCAACCCTGACTCAGCTAAAATATGATGTAGGAAAAATCCGTCAAAGCCGCATGAATGTAAGGGCGTTTGATGGTTCGCAAAAAGAGACCATGGGGAAATAGACCTGTGTATCCAAATGGGGCCTGCAGAATTTGTTATTGAGTTCCAAGTGATGGGTATATCTACGAGCTACAACTTATTGCTAGGAAGACCATAGATCCATGCTGTTGGAGCAGTCCCATCCACATTGCATCAACTTTTGAAATTCATCTGGGAGGATCATGAAATCGTCATCCATGGTGAATGGAGTAATCATAGTTACCCTGGTTTCTCCATTCCAGTTATTGAAGAGTCTTCTCAGGGTACTGACTTTCACATGGTGGAGATAATGAATGCTGCTTTTGAAGACACGACACTGCAAGTATCAATGCCGCAAGTGTATAAAATGCTAGCCACAACTATGCTGAGAAGTGGTTTTGAACCTGGGCGTGGGTTAGGCAAGAATTTGGATGGAATATCTGAACCTCTTCCTATACCATTTCAAAATTTCCGATTCGGTGTCGGTTATACCCCAACAGAGGAAGAATTATTTGAAGCAGAAACAAAGAAGAAACATGATTGTGATATACCAAAGCCTATTCCAGTATTGTACCAGTCATTTGTATCTAAAGCTTTAGAGCCTGAGATTGATTGTCTAGTGGTAGTGATGGGAATATTGTTTGATGAAGAAGACTGTGCTGTGATCTCGGTAGAATGCACAACAACACCCACCATCCGAGATGCCGAACCTGGAGAGATGCTACAGAATTGGATGGCCACTCCACTTATGATCCATCGAATGCCTTGGTAGACAAAGATAAGATTTGAAGTTTTTTTTTTTGAAAATTGGTGTTGTTCGGACGAGGCCCAAAACCACCATTTATGTCACTTTATTTTTCATCGTAATGTTTAAAAAGGAAATGACTCATGAGTCATGACCAAATTTGTATTTCTTTTTAAAATTCCAATGAAAGCCTCGTTTATTTTTAAATTAATTATCTTGTCATTGCGAATTATTCTGCAATAAATACATTTAAACTCTTTCTATCTAACATGGTTAATTTGTTGTTCTTTTCAGTAAAAATGAATCTAAACCTGCCAATGTCATGACATGTCACGAACACGGCGAACCAAGTAATGTCGATGAAGATGAATGTGAAGAATATGATGAGGAAACTATGATGCCTGAACACCTTACCGAGGACTTCAGGCAACTTGAAGATGACAAAAAGCCCAACCTGGATGAAACAGAGACAGTAAACTTGGTAGATGTCGAGTCGATCAGAGAAACCCGAGTCAGTGTCTATTTGGCGGCAACAGCAGAAAGAAAAGAATTGGTCAAGCTACTCAGACAATACATCGATGTGTTTGTCTGGTCTTATGATGATATGCCAGGGTTAAGCACTGATATTGTTTTCAATAAGCTGCCTATCAATTCGGAGTACTGTCCAGTAAAACAGAAAACCAGAAAGTTCAAGCCCGATCTGAGTTTAAGGATAAAAGAAGAGGTCATAAAGCAGATCGAATCAAAAGTCGTTGAAGTGACCAAGTATCCCACTTGGCTGGCTAACATTGTTCCAGTGGCGAAGAAAGATGGAAAAATTAGGATATGCGTGGATTATCGGGATCTCAACAAAGCGAGTCCAAAAGATAATTTCCCATTACCACATATCCACATTCTCATCGATAATTATGCTAAGCATGAATTGCAATCTTTTGTGGATTGCTTTGCGGGATACCACCAGATTCTAATGGATGAAGAAGATGCAAAAAAAATAGCATTCATCACACCTTGGGGAGTCTACCATTATCGAGTGATGCCGTTCGGCCTCAAGAATGCTGGAGCCACTTACATGAGAGCTATGACCACCATTTTCCATGATATGATCCATAAAGAAATTGAGGTGTATGTGGACGATGTCATCATAAAATTCCGCGAGAGTTCGGATCACCTGACACACTTGGAAAAGTTCTTTAACAAGTTAATTTGAAGTTAAACCCAACCAAATGTGCAATTGGAGTACCTGCAGGGAAGTTACTCAGATTCATAGTTAGCTGATGAGGTATCGAGCTTGATCCTTCCAAGATCAAGGCAATTCAAGACTTACCTCCTCCAAAGACTAAGAAGGAAGTGATGAGTTTTTTGGGGAGACTGAATTACATTAGTCGATTCATAGCTCAATCAACGGTGATATGTGAGCCCATATTCAAGTTACTGCGAAAAGATGCACCAACCAAATGGACCGAAGAATGTCAGAAGGCTTTCGACACCATCAAAAGTTACCTTTCGAATCCACTAGTGTTAGTGCCACCACGTGCAGGCAGTCCTTTGCTATTGTATTTATCCGTCTCAGACAATGCATTCGGGTGTGTGTTGGGATAGCATGATGAGACCGGAAGAAATGAGAGAGCTATATACTATTTGAGCAAAAAGTTCACATCCTATGAGGCTTGTTACACCCTTTTAGAAAGAACTTGTTGTGCTTTGACTTGGGTTGCTCAGAAATTGAGACATTATCTGTCGGCTTATACAACATATCTCATTTTGAGGATGGACTCGCTCAAGTACATATTTCAGAAAGCAATGCCCACAGGAAAGCTATCAAAGTGGCAAATGTTGTTGAGTGAGTTCGATATTGTGTACATGACTCAGAAAGCAACCAAGGGGCAAGATTTGGCAGATCACCTTGCTGAAAACCCAGTAGATGAAGGATATGAACCACTTAAAACATATTTCCTTGATGAAGAAGTATTGTTTGTAGGGGAAGACATGTCAAAATCATATCCTGGGTGGAGAATGTTCTTTGATGGAGCAGTAAACTCTATAGGATCAGGAATTGGAGCAGTGTTGATATCCAAATTGGGGCAATATTATCCAGCAACAGCAAAGCTCAGATTTCGATGCACTAATAACATGGCTGAGTACGAAGCATGTATTCTTGGCATTAGAATGGCTCTTGACATGAATGTTCAAGAATTATTGATTCATCAAGTTCAAGGAGAATGGGCGGTGAAGAATCCTAAAATCCTACCTTATGTACAATTGGTATGGAGATTATGCAAAAGATTTAGGAAGACCAAGTTAAGACACACACCGAGAATACAGAACGAGCTTGCTGATGCCCTTGCAACCATATCGTCCATGATACAACACCCAAAAAAGAGTTATATCGATCCACTTGAGATAGTTTTAAAAGAACAACCAGCACATTGTTCACATGTGGAAGCAGAATGGGACGGGAATCCATGGTATATCGATGTGAAAAAGTATTTAGAAGCTGGCGAATATTCGGAAAAAGCAACAAGTATTCAGAAGAAAGCAATCCGAAGAATGGCAATCAACTTCTTTTTGAATAGATAGGTTCTTTATAAGAGGACACCCGATTTGGGATTATTGAGATGTGTGGATGCTGCAGAAGCCACAAAATTGCTTGAAGAAGTACATGCTGGAGTGCGTGGGACGCATATGAATGGGTTTACATTAGCAAAGAAAATCTTAAGGGCGGGATATTTTTGGATGGCTATGGAAAATGATTGTGGTCGATTCGTCCAAAAATGTCATAAATGCCAGGTACACGGAGATCTGATCAAAGTACCACCCCACTAGCTTAATGCGATGAGTTCTCCTTGGCCATTTGCAGCTTGGGGCATGGATGTTATTGGACCAATTGAGCCGGCTGCCTCAAATGGTCATAGGTTCATTTTGGTCGCCATTGATTACTTCACAAAGTGGGTCGAAGCTGCTTCCTACAAAGCTGTGACAAAGAAAGTAGTGGCCGATTTTGTTCGCAACAATTTGATATGTCGTTTTGGAGTTCCAGAGTCTATCATCACAGACAATGGAGCAAATATGAATAGTCACTTGATGAAAGAGATATGTGAACAATTCAAAATTACCAACCGCAATTCAACTGCATATCGCCCTCAGATGAATGGAGTTGTGGAAGCTGCTAATAAGAACATCAAGAGGATACTGAGAAAGATGATTGACAACTACAAATGTTGGCATGAAAATTTGCCTTATGCTTTGCTAGGTTACCGCACCACAATCCGAACCTCAACTGGAGCAACTCCTTACCTATTGGTATATGGAACGGAAGCAGTGATACCAGCTGAAGTTGAGATACCATCTTTAAGGATTATTCAGGAAGCTGGATTGAGCGATGCCGAATGGGTTCGTGATAGATATGAGCAATTAGCATTGATTGATGAGAAAAGAATGAGTGCCGCCAGTTATATCAACAAAGAATGACTCGCGCTTTCAATAAGAAAGTAAGAGTTCGAACATTTGAGGTAGGCCAATTGGTGTTGAAACGCATTTTCCCTCATCAAGAGGAATATAAAGGGAAATTTGCACCTAACTGGCAAGGACCGTATATCGTCCACAAAGTACTATCAAGAAGAGCTTTGGTTCTAGCAGAGATGGACGGTAGAGTGTGACGAAAAGCTATCAATTCAGATGCCGTCAAGAGATACTACATTTGAAGAATGATACTTCTTTCCTTTATTTCCTTGTAATTGCAATTTGCTTGTAATCATTGTCGCATTATGTTTTGAAACATTACCCTTGTACTTGAAATAGGTTCGACCTGAATTCTCAAGAATGAGATATGTAGGCGGCCTATGTCGGCCTCAGTCGTTTCCTTATCAAATTTTTTATTTTTGTCACTTCCCGAGATGGAAACTACGTTTGACCTGATTCCTGCCTCAACGGGATACGTAGGCGCCACAAGGGTTCGGTCATATTCCCAATAAGATTTCTATTTCCCCTCATAATGGAAATTGGGACAGAATTTTTTAGATGACCTCAAAAATTCTACAAGAAGAGTCATTTCCTACAAACAAGAGTCAAGAATCATATCGAAATGTGCAACTGGGAATAATTTGAGGGGATCTCAAAATCAAGACTCCCGTGATCATCATCAGATTTGTTTATGAAACATCTAACTGGGACAAAATTTTTGAGAATGACCTAAAAAATTCCATCAAGGATACTTGGACCTTCGAAGTCAACTTCAATTGCCTCAAATTGACGTGTTCTTAAAGGGTTTTAAGTTGCTAGCAAGCTACCTGTCATATCAAAATCTAAGACAAAGATTTTGTTCGTATCGTGCATGTCGTGACAGTTAATTGGCAGATATTTTCTTTAAAACTATTTTTCAAAACTTCATGCTTAGCAAATATTTTAATTTAAATAATATTTTTTCTTTTGGCTACTGCGATTCATTGGATCTACCAAACAAAGTTCTAGGGATAACGGGACCAGGAGCAAGGCGACTTCGACACAGATCAGTGTTCCAAAACTAACATGTTTTTGTGGATGCAGGGTATAATAAGATCATCAAAGGAGCTATATTTATCAACCAACTAGTTCAGGAGAACATATTCGGCAAATGTTTTATAGTGAGTGTAACATTTCTGCTTGACCAAAGAGGTATTTGACAACAATATTTTACCGTCAGATCAAAGAATAGTATTTACCGCTTAAGGTTGCTAGATGCCGATAAAAATGATGTTATGATCAAAAGTACCTATCATCATGTCAAATATTGATGAAAAACGACATTCATAGTCAAAGTCATCATATTCAAATTGCCGAGAGGGCTATTGCATATTCAAACTGCCGAGAGGGCCATCATATTCAAATTGCCGAGAGGGTCATTGCATATTCAAACTGCCGAGAGGGCCATCATATTCAAACTGTTGAGAGGGCCATCATATTCAAATTGCTGAGAGGTCCATCATATTCAAACCGCCGAGAGGGCCATTGCATATTCAAACTGTCGAGAGGGCCATCATATTCAAACTGTCGAGAGGGCCATCATATTCAAATTGCTGAGAGGTCCATCATATTCAAACCGCCGAGAGGGCCATTGCATATTCAAACTGCCGAGAGGGCCATCATATTCAAATTGCCGAGAGGGCCATCATATTCAAATTGCCGAGAGGGCCATTATATTCAAATTGCCGAGAGGGCCATTGCATATTCAAATTGCCGAGAGGGCCATCATATTCAAACTGCCGAGAGGGCCATCATATTCAAATTGCTGAAAAGGCCATCATATTTCAAACCGCCGAGAGGGCCATTCATATTCAAGTTGTCGAGAAGGTCATTGCATATTAAAACTGCCGAGAGGGCCATCATATTCAAACTGCCAAGAGGGCCATTTCATATTCAAATGTCCTAGAAGGCCATTCATATTCAAATTGCCAAATGGTCATTGCATATTCAGACCATCAAGAGAACCACCAACATAATACATTAGTCTATTTTACTACTTCGATATTAGAAAAAGATTACAGTGAAAAGTCATGTCGCAAATATGAGATACATGCATTATTTGCTTTACGTCAAACTGAAAGAAGTTGACGTCAAATATTCAAGGAGAACAATTAAGTGCCAACATGGTAAATGTCACTATCTCTCCATTTGAATTATATTTTACACTAATGAGTTTTATCTCAGTCTTTGTCGAGAGCATCTGAGAAGATGAATACTCAAATCAAACCACAGGTGCGGATGACATAAAAAAGGATGCAGCACAACGTGGAATTTTTTCTTAGCAGCGAACTGGGACATAGTCCAAAGAGGAGTACCAAACTCTTAGGACGCGAACTGAGGAGCGACTTCCACCACAATCAAACCACACCCCTATCAGAAGGCATGTGGGTTTATCTTTGAGTTTGTCGGTTTCAGTTTCACATCTGAAATTTTTTTGTTTCCTTCGGAAGCAGCTTTCCAATCTGAGTGACAATACACCAAGAGATTTGGAAATTATGTCCATGTAAGTTCTTAATTATGGATGTGAAGCACGCCACATTCATAGCTAATAGGTTGCAAGACTCTTTTTCATACTCGACTTACCTTGTCACTCCTCAAAAACCAAAGGTTATCTTGCGTAATAGATTTCTTTTTTAACTGATTGAGTTGAACTACAAGAAGCCTGATTCCCTAAGTTGAGGGATGTGTAGGCGAGATCAGTGTTAAAAACTCGGTTGTATTCCAACATTCTCTCTTAAATATTATTCCTGAACATTCTGACGACTTCATAATTTGATAGCAGGATGACTTTTGAATTCTTTCAAATCGTGCGTCAAATCAAGCATATTGAACTACAAGTGGCCTGAATTCTCATATAGCCTGAGATATGTAGGAAACCCATTTCTGGGGTTCGGCCATAATTCCTAAAGTCCGTACCAAAATCCATTTCCTAGAGATGAAGATGTGGTCGGTCAAAATTAGATTCGTCAATTTCATTTGCCTCGAATTTCTTTCATCAATCCAAGTCAAATGAGGGACAGCTGTTGACACCCAATTTTTGACCTCCACAATGTATATTAATCATCAAGCTTCTTCAATTGCAAACGATTTAAAATAATTGGTTTTATAAAATTTCGAAAAAATATAGTTTTCAAGTTTTTTGAATAGTTGTATCATTTTATATTTTTTAAATAATATATGTGTTTTATATAAATACGTATAATAAGAAACCAACCCCACCCTGTTCTTCATCATCCAGACGCAACCCAGAAAATCTCAGCAAATCCGGAAATCTCATCCAACTACTCTCCGAACCCATACCCTAGCAATCTCAACATCGATCACTTCGTCGTCCCCTTTTCGCAGAAGTCACTATTTTTACCATCCCCCTTCACTGTTGATCTTGAAAAGGAGCAGAGGAAAATTCAAATTTTCTTTTGAAATTTTCCAATGGATTCACCCCCCCCCCCCATAGTTGCTCCATTTTTTCCTATATATAGTTCTCTCCCTCAGTGATTAGGGGGACGGAAGAAAAAGTTTGGATTTTGAGGGCAAGATTTCACATACGAAAATAGCTTACAAAAGGTCACTTGGTTTCGATTTTATTTGTTTCCTTTCGTCTGCTCGAGTCTAAACTAGTGTGGTAGGAGAATCGTGGAAATCGCTCCCCTGCTCGTTGTCTCAATTCTCTGCTTCTTAAAAGGTAAATAACTCGTATCCCTTTTGTTCACTTTGAGTTCTGTGAGTAGAAATGATGTAGTATTTCGAAGATACCCGTATTTGATTTGTTTGAGTCTTAGCGATATCTTTCTTTTCTTTGAAATTAGTGATGCGTATTTCGTTTCCAAGATGAGCTAATGTCATTCGAGTCTGTGGGGGTCTTCTCGGACTCGTGGTTGTGGTGTTTGCTTCAAGTTTTAGTCTATTTATTTATTAAGCGCCATGTTACTGCCTTATTCTCATTGTTGAAATAATGTATGTTGTCCAGTTATATGTTTGGAGGGTGCCAAACGAATTATGTTGTTGCATCTTTAACTTCTTGTGGATACATGGTTTCCATTCTTTAAAGCATGTTCAAAATATGTCCATATCCAGTTTTAAAAATTTCCTCTCACGTATTTCACATCATGTATTGATCATATGTATCTTGCATTTGGCAGATTCCTATAGGATAATTTGGAATAAAATTAGCCCATGGCCATCTCTGGTTCATACTCATTTGTAGCACATTATTTTTTTTTTCCGAAGTGTTGGTGTTCATGTGATGCTCGTTGGGCTCGTTTGAATGTGCCAAGCAGTGATTGTTAATGCTTTGTTCCATATGTCTCTTATATATGAGTTGCTACGATTTTCACACTTAGAACAAACATGCCATTTTTACTTTATTTTTCTATTCCTTGGTTAGAGTTGCTAGTGTTAATTCGCTTCCTTATCCATGCTTAAAGGTCATACATTTTTTAGCATAAAATGTTTATGGTTTCTGTTGAAATTCAATCTTTCCTTGCTTAGGTGTGATGCCTTAGATTTGTGATTAATGTTTGGTATTATTTGCCATGGCTAGATCCTAGATAATAGTCATCTTATTCAAATATCTAAGTAGTATTTTAGCCTATCTAAAATCAAATACCCATTGATTTTCTCTTCATTCAATTCATAGGTGTTTTATTTTCTTAAATCTGTGTCTTGATGTTTACCACCTTCGCTCCGAACAGCGCTGCCCCCATTCACGTTTTTTTTTACAACATAGTTAGTTCACTGCATTTTGTATCATTTTCTTCAATTTGGCTAAAAGGAACAAATTATTGCCTTGGTATGTGCATTAAATAGTGTGTTACCCATTTTATTAAAATGGTCAGTAGTTTTGTTAATCCCTCTCGTGTTTAATTTGGTTGAAAATTATGTTCAAATCCATATACCTTTAGCCATATGTTGCTTACTTTGCTTTTGTTTTTTTGTATGAACTCATCCCTTCTGAGTCCATGGTGGACCTCTCTCTTGCATCTTCGAGATGAGCTGTAAAGGCTCAATTTTACCCTTTTCTCGAGTCAACCCCCCTATGTATTTTGGAAGCCGTTACAGATCCCGAAGGCCCAACGTAGTGCTCGAAATTAGTTCATAAATGTTCAAAGCCCAAGAAATGGGCTATTGTATACAGCAGTATACATATTGTATACAGCAGTATACACTCATTATACAGCGATATACAACTCAAAAACGCAAAAATACCGGGCTAAGGCGAAATACAGGTGTTTGGAAGCAGGAGATACATGGAAAGAGTTGATGTACATGCCGATATACACTGATATACAGTCAATGTATACAAAAATGGGATTGGGTTAAAACCCAAAAACTTGCAGCGAAGTTGGCCCAAAAAGGGGCCCAATTTGATTATCTCTTTTACTCTCCTAATTGTTTTGATTATGTCTAACTAATTTTATTTAGCTCTAACTTTAAAATTGTTAATTAACTTACTTAGATCCCCAAAAGATGAGTTATTTTCTTTATGTTGGTTTACCTTTAAAACATCTTTTGTGTTCATTTATTTTATGTCTAGTATACCGGTCAAATTTTTATATCTTTAATTAAGTATATTTTGTTCTTAAAAAGATATGATATTTAATTAATAAATTTTTTTTACTCATTTAAAAAAAAATGTTTTCAGTTAATCAAGTAAACTAAAAAAAAACATGTTTTTCTTTACTTTCTCAAAAGTTAGTCAAAACTTTGGTTCCTTTTCATTTTTAATTAATTTAAGATAGTCTTCATGCTTTAATTTATCAAATTGGTTCATATTATTATTTTTAAAACAATTTAAATAGGTTTAATTAGTGTAAATTTGTTAAAATTCTTTACCTATAATTTAATTGAAATGTTTCAATTAAAGTTCCCTTAGCTTGAAAAAATAGAAAAAAATGTGTCATTTATTTAATTGTTTTCTCAAAATTAATCAAATATTGTAAGTTATTATTTTTATGTTAAATCGTTATATTTCTAAAAATAGTCAAATATATTTTAGTCAAGTCGTTGGTCAATCGTATGTTAGCGGGCACTTCGAATGCTTAAACCCTTCTCGAGGTGTAAACTGAACCCCGAATCCTCTTTGGTATATTTCAAATGATTTTTTCTGTTTAAATCTTTGAAAATTATAAGTTTTCTTAATTTCTTTAAAAAATTAAGTGGCGACTCTTTTCTAAGTATTTTTCTCAAATTGTTTTATACTTGGAACATTTCAAAAAGTGATTTTTTCAAAGATAGTAAAATCACGGCATAACAGGGCCCTGTCCCGCTAATCTTTACTACTCTTAGAGGCTTGCAGACTAGTGTGTGGGGTTTATAGCTAGGTTATGGCCATGCTGGCCTAGTTTGTTGGTTTGCTGAAGCTTCTTAGTTGTGTGATGCATTGTCTTGATATACCTGCTTTCAGTTTCGGTATAGAGATCATGGTGGCCTCGACGGCCCAATCAGGACTTCTGTGCTAGTTGGCTATTTCTTTATATGAAATCTTGGGAGTAGCTGTTCCTTTTATGGATCTATTTACAGGGGCCTTGCCGGCTGAGAGCTTAATTTTAAGCCAAGATATACTTGGTTGTTTTATTGACTATTTGTGGCTGCCATGCGCTAGTAGCAAATGGTTCAGCAGGGTCGGCTCGAGCCTGAGTTTTGGCATTAGGAGCCAGTTGCGCCCTTGAATCTGGGGCGTGATATATATATACATCAGTTTATTTGTATTTTTATATACATCTCAGTGTTATATGTATCTTTGCATACACACAGAGTTGACATCATGTTTTAAACAATTTTCTTTATATTGCACTTGTTTTTAAACTGCTTTATATTGAAATGAGTTCAGTTATGTTGAGTTGCGTTGAGCCAGGTAAGTTCTTCAGTTCCTTTCAGATTCTTTTCAAGCTTAAGTTGTGTTACCAATCCAACTCGCATACTAGTACATTCAATGTACTGATGCCAGTTGACTTGCATCGTCTTATGATGCAGACGCAGTGTCACTCCCCGAGCCTACACCCTAGGCGGGACTGGCACTCGAGAACCATTGCTGGCCCTAAGCGAACCTTTGGCCTAGCTTACTTACTCAGCGGAAAACTTAAACACAAGAGATATAACTTAGCCAAAAATGACATCTCAAGTCTTAAACATATACAACTGAAATGAATAAGACTAAATAACTAATATTATCTATCTATAAAGCCTCTAAAATAAGAGGGATGTCGGGACAGGACCCCCGATCATCCTAACAACTGAAAACTAGAAAGCAAATGATAAAGAGTCCTCTCGAATGCAAGAAGACTCACCAATTGACTCGGAGTGCTGAACTTAATCAACGAGGCGCTGGATGCTGATCCTGGTTACCTGTGTCTGCATCATTACGATGCAGGCCAACTGGCATCAGTACATTGAATGTACGAGTATGCGAGTTGGAATGCTAAACATAACATAGGCTTGAAAAGATTCTGAAAGAAACACTTACCTTGGCTCTTCTCAATTCATGAATAAACTTAACTGAACTCATTTCATTATAAAGTAGTTTAAAACAAGTGCAATATAAACAAAATGGAAAACTGTTTAAAACATGAGGTCAACTCAAAATCATAATATCATAAAAGACATACCATGCTCCTTCTCAAAGTCTACTTATGCATTGCATGAATGAAGTCCCATACCCCCATTCATACTAAGCAGAACCCCTTGAGGAACCATGCAATTACTATTGTGGGAGTTTCTCTAACCGACAACCACCATTATGAGCCTAAGTGGTGATACAACATATTTATCATCACGCTGCCAGACTATCCTATACTTTGTCGTCATATAGAACTACTTAACCTAGTGGATCCACTAGCTTAACTTATGCGAACATCTAAAAAGTATGACCCATTAATACCCGTGATGGCTACATGGTTTATGGAGACTTGAGTTAATATGAACTTGCATCCCCATATCGGTGCTCAATACTACTCCCAAAAATATACTTAGCTCATATGTTTTTAAAAACAACTTCTTTCTTTGGTTTGAGGTAATTAATCAAAACTTAGCTTAAAAGCTCTCTTGGAATCGATGTTCCCTTTTCTTTCTCAAAATGTGAAAACATTTTCAAACTTCTTGGGAATACTTAGTTCCCA
>JAJOOF010014786.1:0-11800 GCA_029582545.1 Solanum lignicaule
TTGTGTGTGTGTGTGTGTATATATATATATATATATATATATATATATATATATATATATATATATAATCTATATTTGTAAATGTATAAGTGACATAATTACAGCTAAAATTTAGCTGCAAGCTGTAATTTATTCAAACTATAACTATGTTAGGTAATTAACTAGTATATGTTGCTTATCCTGTAATTTCCCTTTTAAAAAATTTAATATTTGTACATATTTTTGATTAATTTATTAAAATAAATATACTATTTGAACAAAATCTACTAAATTTAGCTGATCCCGCATGTAGGTAGCTTTACCCTTCACGACATGCCAACTATACATGTCAAATGTCCACGCAAGTCCAATCTCCACAATTGTTGGAGATCATCATCCATGTAACATGTTTCGTCTTGCAAAGAAATTAAATTAACCAACTTTAGTTTTGTTCTTAATTTTTCAATTTTGATCAACTCAAATCTCCTCTGAACATCATAAATTTTAGACGTGAGTTCCTCTCGATATTTCAAGTCTATTGATATATTATTTGTTCAAAATGATTCACGTTTGCGATATGACAAATTTTAAAATTTGAGTTTCGAGGCTATTTATATATTTGAGTACTTCGATGGATGAAGGATCTTGAATAGTTGCATGTTTTTGAGAACATGCCTTGCAGCTTCATTTAGACAGAATATTTGCAACTTTTTATTACAAAGTGATTTAACAGTTAAAAAATTTGCATTGTATGTAGAAAGAAGTTCATTGTATCGAAATATAATTAAGCAAATTTACAGAGGATGGTCTTTTGGAAAATCTACAAATCTATATATATATATATATATGAAGGAGGAACATAGAGAAGGTGATGTGACACCTCTCTATGCCTCCATTCATATTTATTTTTTTCCTCCTTTTTTTAGACTTTTTTTTCTCATTTCTTTCAATTATTTTTTCTTGCAAAATCATCTTAATTCATACCTCTTCAATTGCATGAATTATTTTCTTAATTAGTATTAATAATATTCATAACTATCAAACCTTTCATATTTATAACCTCCAATTATTTAATGTACAAGTTTATAACACTATAAAATCACACTAAAATTTTGTTTATTTTAGAGTCATTGCCTCGGTTGAAGAATTAGTGGGAGCCGGGAGGCATGTTAGTGTAGTTTAAGCTTTGAGGTAATTATCTTTTGCAATTATAATTTCATACATTATTTTAAATTAGCAAGCTTAATTTGTCAAAGTATATTTTTGCTTTCTTCTGAATAAATTATTTGGTTTATTATCCTTAGGATTCTCTTTACTGTAACCACAAAAATGAAGATTCATTTTAGGATTAATAGTTTATTTTTTATTTTCCTTGACTCTTACATATAGGTGTGAAATTAGCCGAACGAAAATTAATGGATTTTGAATTATTCAGGTTAGTTATCCTCTATTTTTTAGGTGATTAAGAAGTAAAGTTTTCATTGTATTAGGTTCTTTTTTTTTACTATTTATGTTTCATAAAAAATGATTATATATGTAGGAGGGCTTATGATTAAATGCAGTTTTCTCCTTATTCTTCATCTTTTGCTTCTTTTGATGGATAATTTTTTAAAACTTTTTTGATCATATTTTGCAGATTATAGGAGGAGCATTTTGATTAGATATCCTTGCATAATTCGATTTTACAAGATAAAATAATCTGATATGTTTAATGTAATTACAATTCTTTCTTTGTTGAAATCATGCATTTAATATTATTTGTTTGTGCTCTTGAAGACACCAATCATGATTTTTTTTTTAAAAAATCATTTCATTTTTCTCTTTGCTCCTCTATGTAAATCTTAGAGAATTTGATTATACTATATTGATAACACTTTTCAAAGTTTTTATTTATTTAGGTAAATTTATCTCTCTCTTTTTTGTTGGTAAGGTTAATTTATTGTGTTTATTGGTCAGAATATTTTTAAAAATAGAAGCAGGAAAGGAGTCAATGGATATGGACATGCTACTTAAGAAAGTATGTACATTTACTTCTATAATCTTGTGGATCAATTTTTAATAACTACAATGATAGAATATGAGAATGTAAAGTTAATTAATTTATAATTTTGAAGATACAATTGATTTCTTTAAAAAAAAAATTATTAATATGTAAAATTGCCGTTCTCAAAATTTTCATTTTTTGTTATTGTCAGAAGTTGTCAAGTTATTTCAAATTTTTAAGATCATTACTACAAAATGTACTATGTTGGATCTGAACTCTTCAGATTTACTTTTTGAAAAATGCAAAAAGATTAGGTTAGAATAAAAATAATTTTGTAAAGTTGTTTGTGTCTCTTAAACTTTCTTTACCAAGAGAGTAATTATTATTCCTCCCTGACCTTAATTCATCATTTATTTTCAAGGAATATATTTTTGTGCCGGTATTAAATCTTTCTTTCTTGATTAAAACATGGAATCATGATTTAACACATGACATTGTAGATATTAAAAAAAAAAAAATGCAATGATAAGAGGAATTAGTCAAAATAAAAAGTAATTTTTATAATGTTTCATATGATAAGTTAAAAAAAATATGATTAGTAAAAAGTGAAGTAGAATGAATTTAATTATTCAAGTTAGAAAACAATTTTTGAAGTGGGTAAATATAAAAAAAGAAAAAGAAATAAATAAATTAATTTTTTCATGACATGATTTTTGCTTCATTTATGAGTAATAAGAATTTTGTGAGCCAAATAATTTTAGATTGAAGTAATGAAACTTGTATATTTACACCTTTCAAAAGTTAATTTTTTTTTTTTAATCTTTTCCAAAATCGTACCACACTTTTTAAATATTATTATGTTCATATGTTAAATTTTTAAAATTTTATTTTTAAAACTAACTGTATTTATGTTTTTATCAAATTTTTAACTTTTTTTTCTTATAAACCCCTTGAAATATTACTGAAAATTAAAATCACTCCAACAATATATTATAACTCTCCACATTTATTGCTCAATTTAAATGGAAAGGCATCTAAAAATATTATCTCTTTAAATTGCTTTTCGATTTAAATTATTCTTTATATTTATAGGCCTATTAGTTGAGAAACAAAATAGAGTAAATAGTTTATTCGATTTTTCTGGGGAAAAAAAAGTGATCTTTAAAAGTTTATATTTATCTATATAATAATTTCTGGCACTAAAAAAAGTGAAGTATCATCTCTTTAGTTTGACTTTTTTTTTCTCTTTCTATTTAACTTATTTTATAAAAATAATTGTGTCAATAACTTTAATCCTAATTGTCTTTTCATTAAATTTTCATTTTTAATGATAAATGTTCATTATTTGTGTATTGATGTACAAATATTTCTCCTATTATGTTACAAACAAGTTCAAAGTCACATTCTTAACCTCTTAATTACTATGACTTTTCATTCTTAGGAATTTATTGTATGTATATTAAATGTAGTATTAATCTAAAATGGAAAAAAATACTCTTTAATGTTTTTGTGTATAAGCCAAGAAAAACTAGAAGAAATAGAAATTTGTACGTGCCATTTAAAACAAAAATCTTTTTTTTTGCGTCGCTAATTCTCTTTTTTTTTTATGTTTATTTTAAAATTTATTTATTTTTTACCTTCTTTCGTTTTCCAATTTTAATAATTTTTATTTTTATTTTTCAGTGATCTTGACTTGACAATTATTTGCGTTGGTGAATATAAGAAAATTAGAAAGTAATTAATAGTGATGAAGTTAACAAAGCGGAGGAATCAGCAGGTACTAAAAAAATATTTGTGTGAAAATTAAGTAACTGAAATCAGTATACATCTTATAGATGACTTGAAATAACAATTGTCACAAAATATAGGTATATTTAATTGATCGTTTTTCTATTTTTCTTATTTCCCTCGTTTAAATTTTATTTTATTTAGAAAAATGAAAACATGTAAATTTTATGCAGTATAAATCTTGAGAAAGTATACAAAAAATATAATTAATAAAAGGACTTCAAGAAGAAGAAGAATATAGCTATTACATCTCAAGTTTACATATTAATGAAAAATCATACTAAAAATGTAATTAAAAGAATGGTTACAAAGAAGCAAAAAAAAAAAACTATCACATTTTTACATAAATATAGAGAAATTATATTAAAAAAATAATTAAGAAAAAGGGTCTTATTTTTTTTAAAAAAAAAAAAGGAGAAAAAAATCACATCTCAAGTTTACATTCCATAATCTTAACATTACCATCTGTTTTTTTTTTAGTAAATTTATTTTTAATATTTAACTTTTGTAAGTTCACATATATTGATTTCTTATACAACTTTCATATTTAACAAAAATATTTTTCATAGCTTCTCTTTTATGAAATTGTGTGCTTAATAAAAAACAGTTCCCTTTTATTAAGGGTAGTAACCAATGGTATTAGAATGTAACTTGCAGTTCTTTTCTTAATCACGCGAAGCGCGGCCAAGTACACTAGTTCATAGAATAAAGTTCAATCTAATCTCTTTCACACTTAGTGACCTTTCGTTTCTTATCTTTTACTCCATGTCCTTAATTATTTGTCCACTTTTAAATTGACACACCCATTAAGAAATCAATAATTGACATAATGAGCTTACTATTTTACCCCTATTAATTATGAAGTGTATAAATTAAAAAACATAATATTTTCAAAAAGTTCTACCTTTTTCAAAGTAATTGATTGTGGGTATAGTAGGTAATTTTTTTTTTTATCCTTTCTTGAATTGTAAAAATGGAACAACTAAAAAAGGAAATGTAGACAAGTAATTAAGGACAACTAAAAAAAGGAAACGTAGACAAGTAATTAGGCTCAGAGGGAGTATTACTTTTAAGGGAAAATTGTATATAATAGCAAACTATTAATTCAAATTAAATGCTATAAATATACTTTGATTTAATTGTACCCTATAACAAACTATTGTTATTTTCGCCACTCTCCCTAGTGGAATCTCGCTCGCCACTCTCGTTTGGTGGCAGTCTCGCTCGCGTCTCTCACTTTATACAAAAACGCAAATGTATAAAATGCTTTTGTGTTTGTATAAAGCGAGAGAAAATTGTATATATACATATATTTTCGTTCCCCTCTCTCCCCTCCCAGATCTCGCTCGCCACTCTCCTAGATCTCGCTCGCTCACTCGCCTCTCTCACTTTGTACAAACAGAAACGAAATGTATAAATTGCACTTCTGTTTGTATAAAGCGAGAGAAAATTGTATATACACATGCAAATACATATATCTTCGTCCTATACACTTATAATTATACAATACAAATATTTCCCTACCCAGTTTTCTTTTGCCTTTCTCTCTTTCTCGTTTTATACATACACAGATTATACAATCGATTTTTTGTATACAACTATTTTTTTTTATATGTATAGCGAATTAAACAACTGCCTTCTTTGTATATGTATATCGAATTATACATATACAAAAAATTAGGTGTTAGGAGCTAATTTTTTCCATTTTTTTTGGATGGGAGAAGGGACAGATTTACCCCGAACTTTAATAAATGGTACGTATATGCCCTCCGTTATACTTTCCGTCCACATAAGCCCCTGCCGTCCAATTATAGGTACACATATACCCCTCTCACTAACGGACCCCTAATTTCTTACACGTGTCTTAATCCTATTGAACTACCCATTTGACCCTTTTTTTTAACCCATAACCCAATTATCCGCCCCATAACCCAATACCCACCCAATTTCCTCTAAAAGGAATCCTAATTAAAACACCCAAATTAACACACCAAAATCCGTCCCTTTATTAAATTTTTCTACCAAAATTAAAATCCCCACCTAAATACATGATACCCAGATCCAACAATATAACCCAAATTGCTCAATGGGTAGCGGAAAATCCACATGTGCTTCTCTCTCACGCCGCATCGGAAATGAAATCAAGGAATAATCATTGCTTCAACTCTTTTTCAAGCTCTGAAGAATCTGTCATCGTCAACAACTTGCCACTACTTACTTTACTACTCGTCCCTCCAGCTATTCCTCTCATCTTCACAATCGGTTTTGTCAGAGATTATCACCAACGAAATCCCATCATCTGCCTCCTCCAACTTCATTTTCTTTGTTTGTAGATGTTATCTGTCATCTGTGAAACATAACTGCAATTCCTATGCTAAACACACACCTAGGGTTACATTGTGCACGCCGCAATTTTCATCGGCATTCAAGCCGTTACTAGAGTCAAGGTATGCCGGAGTTCAACCAAACATCGTCGTCGCATTAGACAACCTCTAGTTGGCATAAGTCAACAAAGTGAAAAGTGTTCCAGATGGAACTAACATCTCTGCTAATTAATCTTCTCAATGACAGCTCCGAGGAGACCAAAGAACACATTCGATATTCAACTTGGCCTGGAAAATGACATTGACTTGTCATTTGCTCAAAACCATGGTTGGTAGGGTAATCTTGGTGGTGTGCAATTTGGCGGTGTGTCAAGAGGGGATGACTAGGGTTTTGGTGTGTGAGATACGAGGGGACCTCTGACTAGGGAAAAGGGACGAATTTTGGTGTGTTAATTTGGGTGTTTTAATTAGGATTCATTTTAGAGGAAATTGGGTGGGTATTGGGTTATGGGGCAAATAGTTGGGTTATGGGTTAAAAAAAAGGGTCAAACGGGTAGTTCAATAAGATTAAGACACGTGTAAGAAATTAGGGGTCCGTTAGTGAGAGGGGTATATGTGTACCTATAATTGGACGGCAGGGGCTTATGTGGACGGAAAGTATAACGGATGGCATATACGTACCATTTATTAAAGTTCGGGGGTAAATCCATCCCTTCTCCCTTTTTGGATTATACAATTTTTATTTCAGATGTTTACGTTTCGATATTGACTCTGCTACCTACGTTGGCATAAATTGAATTGTTATGATTTTTTTTTGTGTGTCAATTCTTTATGATGTACAATCTTCTCTGCTTTCTCTTCAACTCGATCATGTTGGACAACTTCTAATTTATTGAAAGGGCTTACCTATGTTATTTTGCTCAATCTGTGAGGCAACTGTGAGACCTTGACAGAACATAAGAGTTGCATTATTTGTATACGTTATACAACAATTTATGCTAACTGATTTTTCACAGTAATAGTTTTCTTGGAGAATTATATTTGTAACAAAATAGTGACAGACACCCAAAATAATTATACAACTGTTTTTTTTGTATATGTATAGCGAATTATAATATATATGTTTGCTATGGAGTGGAATTATGCAAACTTTGCTATAACATACAAATATGAATTTTGTGTTTGTTATATGTGAAAATTGCTCTACTTTTAATTATCTTGTCCACATTATTCTTTTTTTCCACTAGCTAAATAAAGTCATGAGCAAAGAAGCACTATAAATAGACAGTTGTTTCAAAGCAGAAAAATTCATCAAATACACTTTCCAAATACATCATCAGTTCTTGTATTTGCAGCCATGGGATTCTTGAAAATCCTTCTTGTTTTCATGTTTTGTTCTTTCCCATGGCCTACTATTCAGAGTGATCTCGAGACTTATATAGTCCATGTTGAATCCCCTGAAAGCCTAGTTACTACTCAATCATCGTTAATGGAATTAGAGAGCTATTACCTTTCTTTTTTGCCTAAAACTACTACCGCAATTAGCTCGAGTGGAAATGAAGAGGCTGCTAGCATGATCTATTCCTATCACAATGTGATGAAAGGGTTTGCAGCAAGATTAACTGCAGAACAAGTGAAGGAAATGGAGAAAAAACACGGCTTTGTCTCTGCTCAGACTCAGAGGATTTTGTCCTTGGATACTTCTCATACTCCAAGTTTTCTTGGTTTGCAGCAGAACATGGGTGTATGGAAGGATTCCAACTATGGGAAAGGTGTGATCATCGGAGTTCTAGACACTGGAATTCTTCCTGACCATCCTTCTTGTAGCGACGTTGGGATGCCTCCCCCGCCTGCTAAGTGGAAAGGAGTTTGTGAGTCCAATTTCATCAACAAGTGTAACAACAAGCTCATTGGAGCAAGGTCTTACAAACGTGGCAATGGTTCCCCGATAGATGGTAATGGACATGGTACACACACAGCAAGCACAGCTGCGGGAGCCTTTGTGAAAGGTGCTAATGTATATGGCAATGCTAATGGCACTGCAGTTGGTGTTGCTCCTCTTGCCCATATAGCCATATATAAGGTATGTAATTCCAGTGGCAAGTGTTCTGGCAGTGATATTTTAGCTGCCATGGATTCAGCTATAGATGATGGAGTAGATATTCTTTCAATCTCCCTTGGTGGAGCTCCAGTCCCTTTCCATAGTGACAATATTGCTCTCGGGGCGTACAGTGCAACGACAAGAGGTATTCTTGTAAGTTGCTCTGCAGGTAATAGAGGTCCTTCTATTGCCTCAGTTGGAAATGCAGCCCCGTGGATTCTTACTGTAGGTGCCAGCACGCTTGATAGAAAGATAAAAGCTACTGTTAAGCTGGGAAATGGAAAGGAATTTGAAGGAGAATCTGCTTATCGTCCACGGATTTCCAACTCAACATTCTTCACTCTATTTGATGCTGCAAAAAATGCAAAAGATCAATCGGAAACCCCTTATTGCAAACCAGGGTCACTCAATGACCCTGCTGTAAGAGGAAAGATAGTATTATGTCTAGCAGGCGGTGGTGTCTCCAGGGTTGATAAAGGACAAGTTGTGAAGGATGCTGGAGGTGTTGGCATGATTATCATCAACCGGCCAAGCTCCGGTGTCACTAAATCAGCTGATGCTCATGTTCTTCCAGCATTGGTTGTTTCAGCTGCAGATGGATTAAGAATTCGTGCTTATACAAACTCAACATTAAACCCTGTTGCTACAATCACATTCCAAGGAACAATAATTGGAGATAAAAATGCTCCAATAATTGCTGCATTTTCTTCTCGGGGACCAAGTACAGCTAGTCCTGGAATCTTGAAACCTGACATAATCGGTCCTGGTGTTAATATCCTTGCTGCTTGGCATACTTCTGTGGATGACAAAAAAAACACCAAATCCACATTCAATATTATATCAGGCACCTCAATGTCTTGCCCTCACCTTAGTGGCGTTGCAGCTCTGCTGAAGAGCTCACATCCTGATTGGTCTCCTGCTGTTATTAAGTCTGCAATCATGACAACCGCTGACACGTTAAACCTTGCCAATAGTCCGATTCTAGACGAAAGGCTCCTTCCTGCTGATATCTATGCAATTGGTGCAGGACATGTTAATCCATCGAGGGCAAATGATCCAGGACTAGTTTATGATACCCCATTTGAGGACTATGTACCTTATTTCTGTGGTTTGAACTACACCAATCAAGAGGTAGGTAAAATGTTACAACGTCAGGTGAATTGCTCGGAGGTTGAAAGTATCCCTGAAGCACAATTAAACTATCCTTCATTTTCCATATCCAGACTTGGATCAACTCCTCAGACATACACCAGAACTGTGACCAACGTAGGTGGCGCCAAATCATCTTACATGGTGAGGATAGCTTCACCAAAAGGCGTTGTCGTGAAAGTTAAGCCCTCCAAACTAAATTTCTCAATGCTGAACCAAAAGTTAACATACCAAGTGACATTTTCCAAGACAACCAACAGCTCAAATCCTGGGGTTGTTGAGGGATTCTTGAAGTGGAATTCTAACAGGCACTCTGTGAGAAGTCCAATTGCAGTTGAGTTGGCATTGGCTACATAAGTGCAGAATGTTTATGCTGTTTGTTTACAGAATAAACTTTATGTTACTTTTTCATTATTAAATGTATTGTTTCAATAAACTTTATGTGATTGAAGAATGCAAAAGCATATCCTATTTGATATTAGTGACCATGCCCTGCTCAACTTTTCTTCTTGATTTCATTTTTTTTCAACAAATAAAGTGACTTCTCGAGATAATAAGTGACCCCATAAGAATCTCAGTTCATACTTTAATTTGGGAAATTTGTTGTCACCTACATAATAACGCATCCTTTGATCCAGAATCTTTACAGTGACTTCAAAAATAAAGTGTTCGTCTTTGGTGACTTCAAAAAGTAATTGTGACGTTAATGCTAAACTTATTAATAAGACAAGAAAAATAACAGACATTTCCTATGAATTTCCTGGAAAAAACGTTACGTTGTAATTAATTTGAATGAACTTCTTATATTTTTTAACATATAGTGGCCAATTGAGAAATCTATAGCCAACTATACATGCCAAAAGACCAAGTCCAAATTCTACAATTGAAGGGGACCAATGTATATCATCCATGGTACATGTTTGTCTTGCAAAGAAATTAAATTAACCAACTTTAGTTTTGTTATAATTTTCACAAAAAAACAAGAATTATGGAAAGCATTGTTGCTATTTGTGTGTTGCCAATTATGTATTGGTGGCATTATTATAACTAGTCCCGGGTACGTGCGTTGCACGTGTGTCCCATGCTAAATTATGTGGAGTTGTTATAACGATATATATATACTTGAACATGTATGTTGCCCATGTATCTCATACTTAATTAGTACAAGAACTTTGAAAATATTATAATTAGTGTGTGATAAGTTGCACAAAAATTGAAGAGAAATATACAAGCTCAAACCAATAACTTCAATTATGCAATTCCTATAATATATATGAAGTATTCAATTTGATAAAAGTTTCTTTTATTTAATATGTCATAATTTGTAATTTAAATGTCAAATGTGATTTCAAAATATTTCTTGTCTTAAGTTTTTCATCTTCTTTTTAAGAAATTGTAGTCTCTACCTTTTCACATTTGCATACGTATTAAGAAGTTGTTGTCGAATGAGAGTAGTGTTTTGCAAAAGTTATATAGAACTGTCGACTACACAAAGTAGGATTGATAATCTAATAATTTGATGAATTGAAATAGTTGTCTTGTGATTGTATTGAATTGATCAAAATAATTTACTCCATATTGAATATACCACGTAACTTTTCCAATTCTCCATATGTTTATTACTACAAAGAGATGTTTTACTTTTTGCATTAGGAATCGGAAGATAAAGCATTTACATAAATTGAATACACATAACTCCATGTATTTTAATTTATCTAGGTAATTCATTTGCTATATTATTATTTATTTATATTTATTAGAAGATAGACTTACTTTTTAGAAAGAAAAAAAAAATATACATAGGAGTTAAATAAATGGCAAAACATTAATGGGTATTTCGTGTATATATATTCAATAGCTTAATGCATTGAACTAAGTGTATATTTATATTCTTGTACAATTTTATTGTAGAAATAATATTTGATTGAAAGATATTGATGTAATTCATCATTTTATGGACATTTTGATAATTCAACTTTTAAAATATTTTGGTTCCACTTATATATATACTTACTATATCTACTAATTTAATAGAAGTTTTATTTCTCTTTTTTTATGTGAAGGAAAAATGACAAATTAATTTATGATTATTATTTAATATTTAGTTAATAAAATATTTTATAACTTTTTTATTTAGTATAGGAGTAAAATGGTATTTCAATTTTAAATTTTTTATCTTTCTACTTTTTATAATTTATTATTATTATTATTTATTATTTATTGTTTATTTATGATCATAAGATGATAAGTTAGAAAAATGAAGAGGTGTAGTTATGAAGTTGATTTTAAATGGAAAAATATTTTTTTTAAAATGATTTTAAGAAAATAAATTAATAGGTAAAGGGTATTTTCATAATTCAACTTTTGACTTAGACTGTTCCTAATAATAATAATAATAATAATAATAATAATAATATATATATATATATATATATATATATATATATGATGATAAGAAATGAATTTTCCCTACCT
>JAJOOF010014787.1:0-14848 GCA_029582545.1 Solanum lignicaule
CAATACTACTAAACAAACATCTTCTTAAAAAACCTATTTAAAGCCTTATCCTAGTGTGTCTCTACAACTCACACCCTTCTCTTCCATAAACTTCTTAACCAGGAAATCCTCTTTTTCTAAAATTGTGGAACAAAGTATTCTTCAAGAAACTTGTCTATGCTTGATTAATTACAATTTATGTTTCTTTATGATATTCTTGGAGATTTTAAATGTGATAGTCTATCTGATGTTAATGGTTGAGATGACTTCGATGGATGACACATCTACTTTGGTGCCTTATAAAATATAGGTTGTGGTGTAGAAAGTAGGTTGTGCTGGTTCTTAGGGGGAATCTGTATTGGGTGTGTCTAAAAATTACTGAGGAAGTTTTGAAGGATGTCTCTTGTAAGGGGGAATATTTTGGGGACCCTACAGTTGAACGAAGTTCTGTTGTTAGGCTTAACTTAGGTGCATCTAGTAAGGGGGAGTCAATGGGAGACACATTTGTCGAACCTAGTTCTTCTATTGGGATCCATATAAACAGAGATTTAAGGTTGATGTAAAAAATTATTATAGTTGGTGCCGCACCTGATAGTACCACGTCTAAGGAACAAATTAGGAAAACATGTTCCTCTACAAATGATGCTAAAGAAAATTTGTTCCTCATTTGACTCTGTTGAAATTAAAGCTGACTCTATTGAAATTAGAGTTTTGAACTTTGGGAAGCGGACAGTGCTCTTAGGCAAGGTGATTACTGATTTCGGGGGTTAGAGATGAGTGAACTATTGTTTCTTCGGAGGGCACATGACTGATTGAACCAATTCCTTAAAGGTGATACAAAATGAGAAAAAAATCTGAAATTGAAGTCATATGTGGCACTCACCAAAATGTCATGGACCAGCTGCATATGAACTATGATCTTGAACATGTAAGCCGCTAAAGAAAAATGAGACACAAAGCTCAAGGATGAGCTTGCATAGACCAATGCTACCTTTGAAATTGAGAAGACTACTAATTTTATTAATACAAAAAATGTTTTTTGTGCTGCTGAAAAAGGACTTTTACTTAACCTCTCATGCCCGATCTTTTGCTATTGCCTAGTGATGATTATCGTGACCAATGACACTAACCTACGGTATGAGTGTCTACGATCATCGATAGTATAGTAACCCAACTAATGGTTGGGGTCATGTCCTAAGGGAGTGGTTTTGAGAATTGATAGAAAAATAAAATTAAGCTCTAACTAGTCGTAGCTAAAGACATTAACGAATAAAAACATGCTAACTTAAAAGGGGGTGACACAAAAGTGTCAAATATCAAATGGGGGTTTTGTCACAAGTAGCAAAAACAACAAAAATTAACAAAAAAATCAAGTATGGGAAAGGTTCTTGGGGTGTAACCGCAATACAAGTTGAGATAAGTAGTTGGGTACATGCTTTTGAAGGAAATTTGTAAGATAATAGTGACTAGGCTAAGCTTTAAACGGAAATAAGTTCTCTCTCGGGGAACTTACCCCGTTTCAAATGCGTTCCTTTCGAACACCCATTCGCCGCATGAAGACCAGCCTACGCCTTACCCCACTCACTCTCTCGAGCTGAGTGTTTGGATATAGGACTAGGGCTCACCCTCTCGGGCTGAACCTCATGTCGACCCACTTCTTAGGCCATCAGACTAGTGGTCTTGGTTTCGCGACCTCTTTCTCGGGCAAGCCGAAAACACATGGGTGGCTTTGTATTTGCAACTACAAACCCTTTATATTAAACCACAACCACTAGGTGATATCACCATTAAACTACATCTAACCTATCAGTAATCAACACCCAACAATAATATCAACACATATTTGCTAAATCACACCCCAAGAATGGAGGTTTTTAGCCACACATCAAGAAATAACAAAATACACCTAAAATGATTGTAAAATCAAATGGGTATAAGAAATTAAACCTTGATTTAAGCAAATGAAGAAGAATGGAGAAGACCCACTTCCAACTTGGGGAAGACGAAATCCTTCTCTCTTCAAGTCTCCCACAAAACCCTCTCCAAACTTGAGAGAAAATATCTAAAAAGTACTATTCTATTGTGAAAATTATAATAATGGTTCGGAACTTCTAAAATTAATAACAAGTTTAGTATTTATAGCCATCAGAAATTAGTGCTGGCGAATAGCTCGGCGAAGTTAGTCTAGTTTGTCAAGTGACTCGGCGACTTGCCCATCATCTGTCTCATCGCCGTTTAGTGCTTGCCTTCAGCGTCTTCACATTCTGGACCATTGGGTGGTATAGTAGTACTTCGCGAAACTATTCGGTGAACCACCGACTGCTCCTTTCATCGCCTTTTTGATCCTCTTCCTTCAAGGCTTTGCATACTGTAACAAAGGGCGGAGTCTATCCTTTTGGCGAATCACCAAAGATGGTTGGCGATGCTCAGGCTTCAGCTTCTTCGTTCTTCCCAGCCTTTTTGTTCCTTTTTGCGCCTAAGTGTCCATGCTTCCCCTAAAACTTCAAATACCTAAAACTTAAGAGTTTTTATTAGATGTTGCGACAAAATAAGCATTCGAGGACACTATTTCTATCAAAATAAAGCCCTAAATGAGTCTTATTTGTGGACTCATCAACACCCCCAACTTAAACTTTTGCTTGTTCTCAAGCAAACTCAAGTTCAGCCGTTCAAAAAGGGTGTCTCAAACAATGCTACACAAAACTCAATCATGAACATACACAACAAGATTCAAATTACTTATGCAAATATCAACTGTGTACTGAAAGATTCAAGTTGTGACACACCATTACCAAAGATTCTCATGCTCGCAATACTTGCTACTTGTGCAAATTCAAGCTCAGCAAAAAGTATCTAAATGCCCTCACATAAAGAATGATTCCATATTCACACACAGAGGTTAATCAATTCAAGATCAGGAATCAGATGCAACGCTCACACTCAAAAAGAGGAACACAATGCATGTTTTCACCTATAGGTTTGCCCTTATTTTCAAATCGACTTTCGATTTAGCTTACTCAAGATCAAAAAGGTCTTTCTAAGCCTTGTAATGGGGCTGAGTGCAAAGGTATGGTCATTTAGGCTCAGTGACTTTTTCCTCGTGAGATGTGGTATTCTCAAGGAATTCCCTTCTTTTCCTCTATCAATTCTTTTTCTAGTGCTTCTAAGTCACTTTTTTATTCACCTTCATGGATTGCTTGGGACCCGATCTCCTTCATAATTTATTCCTTATTTTTTTAATCGAAGGGGTTCCATTTTCATGCAATATCATGGGTTAAGGGGGACTTCTCTTGCACTTTTTGACTTTTCCTTTTTCCTTTTCACCACACCCTCAACTTAGGCTTTTGGCCTAAGTTGGCTATTCGCTAAATCACAAATCAAGAGGATTATAGGTAGTGGGTCATGTAAGATCTAGGGTTCATCAAGGTTCTTCAAAAGAAAGGTAAGGCTCAAAGGGTGTTCAAAATAGTTTCACATGTTCATGGGTAGGCCACAAAAGAGGTATATGCCAAATTTTGGCTCACACTTTTTAAATTGCCTAAGATCATCTTAAGAGGACACATTTCTAAATCAATCAGACTAACATGACAAATTCTAGGTTTATTCATGCAAGTTTCAAAGCAAGCTAATCACACAACGCATTGACACTTAAGTTAAGCAAGACTACACACTTTTGCTAGTGTGCAACGGTCATAACAAGAGAATCAATTCGATAAATGGCTAATCACAACGAGATGCAAAGAGTTCACATATTGTCTATGCAACTTCATTTGGCCTTATCGTAGCCGTACATTCATGTTCGTTCAATTGAAAGCACTATTCAAGTCATCGATATTGATCAAAACTGAGACTCAAATTTTTGAAAAAGAACAGCCACATTCAACTCACGAGGGGTGGCACGAATGTGCGAAAAATTCAAAATTTTTTGGAAGGGTCGTCAAAATCACTTGCAATTAAAAATAAAAGGAGTAAAAGGAGCCTCAAGCTTAAACATCCACAAAAAAACAGTTATTAACACAATTCTAAACAGACAACCCAAATATCAACACAAAACACAAAAAGTGTGGCCTCACCCCACCATAAATAAAAAGCGTTTGTCCTCAAATGCAAATAAAAGTACCAAAAGTAAAGAGTATAATAGGACAGAAAAGAGGGGGTGAAGAAAGGTCTTGTCTATGCAGTCTCTCTTTCTGTCAAGGTCTTAGTGTCTGAAAAAATAGTCTGTGTATGGGAATCAGTGCCCGACGCAGCCTCAGACTGAATAACAATGCTAGATCCTTGAGAAATTATTGTGGACGTCTCAGTCAACAATGTCTGGATAACCGGTTGCACAACTGTCTCTATAAGATTTATAAAATCTCTGAATATATCCTCATCTCTGCTCTCATGTGTCTCCTCAGCATGCACTGCTATCAACTCCCCATTGATCTCTGTATCCGACTCTGCATGTACTGTGCCATCCCCCTGCATATCTCCAGTGGTCCCAGGAACATCCTCATCATCTGCCCTTTCTATGAGTGAAGTGAAATCACTAGACTTAAGAGAGTCTACGTCGTGTTTTAAGCTCGCAACCTTAAAGTCGTCACCTCAAAGGCTTCCTTTTGTCTGCTCTCGCAAGCAATGACTCTTACTGTCAAGTCATCCACAGTGGTCTTAAGTAGGGTAAGTGCTGCTAGTATGGCTCTATCGATCATCCCTGGAACGGACCTCTCCAGTCTGGTAGCTCTCACATCAGCTGAATAGGCCAACTGCCCCATCTTTAGGATCCTGGCTTGAGTGATCCTGGCAGTCTAGGAGGATGAGGAGGTACCAGGAACCTATAATAAAGAAGAAAAAGGAGCTGGTATACCTAAGGGTTCAGAGGCCATAGTGGGCGCAGGTGTCTCGGCTGATAATGAGTCAACATTGACCTCTGGGGAATTATCGGTCGGGGCTGCTCTTCTGTCAACCCCCTCTCGCGTGAATTCGGCCTCTATGCACCGGATATCGGTGGAGGAAGATGGTGTGACCTTTATATCGCTATCAGGATCATGTGGTACTCTGGCACGTCGATATAACTCAGTAATTAGAACAGGAAAGGGTTGCGACGTCAGTGTCTGCTTGGCTCTCACTGCCATCTCCTGTGAAACTAGCAGTCCCAAGTCAATCCGCCTTCTGGCCATGATAGAACCAAGGCAAGCTACCTTAGGATAATGCAGAATGGACTCGTTTTGGGATGGCATAACAGTGCTACTGATGAAGCCAAACCAGTACCAGGAAGCAATGTTCATATCCTTCTTCTCAATAGGAGTTCTTGCATCCATCCACCTCAGGGAGATGTCATAAATCATCGGAGCTAGCCAACCCTTCAGATCATCTAGGGATGGAACAATAGGCTAACCCTGGTAGGGTAGTACCGAGTGCAGTGGTCGACCCAATACAACATTATTATGCTCGTTGTGACACTCGACTTCCTTGCCTCTCACCATGACCGAATTCACTGGTCAGAACTCACTAGCCTTTTTCTTATTTTTCGGGACCAACTCCCCATAGGCTAAGTAGAATTCTCGGACCCAGGAAGGAATGTAAGAGCCCCGCGGCCTGGTGAACTATTCGAACTCGTGATACCTGAGCGTGTCAAGCACCTCAGTATGCTTACCTTCCAAACCCTCTACAGATAGTAAATTTTCTTCTAGAATGGTTCATAAACCATCGTCTTTTAGTCTATTCAGCAACCTGGGTGGAGGTGGAGCTACATGTAGTGGAGGTGGTGCTGGAGTTGGCACTAATTCGGTAGTCGGGGGAGTGGCAGTTGAAGGGGTTTCAGTGGCTGTGGGCTGATTTCTAGCCCTAAGTTTCTCTCTTCGATTTATCAAAGGTTTCTCATCCTCCGGCTCAGAAACAACTGGTTCAACGTTTGTGCCCTTCCTAGCAATGTGCTTTTTTCATTTGCCTTTATCTCCCGGTGGGAGATCTTGCTTTCTTTTCTGTGAAGGACGTGATCCTCCTTCATTGATTGTAATTCCCGTTGCCTTTTTTTGAGGTGGTGCGTTTAGGTTTGTGTGTACCATATCTGCAAAAGTTTGTGATTAGTCAGAAGAACAATCATACTAAATCACATAAAAGCTGAAGCAGAAAAGTTCGCCGATCAGTCGATGAATCGCCAAATCTCTTTAGCGAGCTAGGTCGAACTCGCCGAAGGGATTAGCTTGAAATCTAGGCAAATAAGCAATGAAAAAGTCTATTTGGTGAGACGCCGACTACTTTTGGCTATGACGAAGTAGTCCGCTAAAAGATACAGTGAAAGAGGGTAGATGAGGCATGCGAAGGGCGGTCTGAAGTCCTTATAGCGAGTCCCCGACTACCTTCGGCTACCACGGATGTGTCCACCGAAAGTTACAGATCTCTCAGCACTTGGACATGAATGAAGAGCAATATAAGATCAGCAAGCGAATCGCTGAATCGTTTGGCGAGCTCGACCCAGCTCGCCGACTGATTTAACGTGCCTACTTGTCAACCCACTTCCTAGAATTGACCTTACAATCCCTGGAAACAAAATCAAAGCATGCATACATGAAATTCACAAAAGACCCACTCTTCCCATCACCCTGGAATACTCAGACTTCTTCCGGTCTTGCTAAATTTGGCTATTTAACTACAATCACCCTTAGGAATGTTGTCACCCATTTCTTCATTGAGCGATTTTCATTATTTAGCACAAATGCGGGCTATCTAGGTGTTACCCAACGAATATAAAGAAAATCAAGCAGCACCCATTGCATCCCAGTTCAATTAAAGCACAAACAAAAAGTCATTCGACTATTAAAATATTTCAGGCAACTAAGTTCAAATTACTCATAGCATCAACTTATTTCTATCAGAGAGGCCCAGTATATGTCATCATGATACTACAATTGCAAAAGAGTGCAAAAACTTTTAAGATAAATTTGGGGTTTTATGGGCTAACCTTTAATGCCGATCAAATTGTTTTTTTTGAAACGCTAGGCAGCAAAGAGATCCAACCCCAAGCACTATTTACCAATTGAAATACTAATGGAAAGGTAAAAATCTAAGAAAAAGTACCTTTGGTGTGATTTTGAGGGGTTTGAGACGAGGGAAAGTGAGAGATTCAAATATTTTGACTTCCTGCCTTTACATAACCGTTTAGTTCTCTGTCACTCGGCGACGTTAGTCTTATCACCGATAATATCGGCGACACGCCAAACACATACTTACCTCACCGAGTTTTACAGGACATCCCTTAATTTGGGGTCTCAACAGCGGATTAAGTCGGAGTCGCCGATAGATTCAGCGACTCGCCTACTGGGTCCTTGGCTCGCCAACTTGCACTTCTCAACCCCTTTCTCATTTTACCCTACAAAATCAGCACACCATTATTCGAACAGACTAATTAAAACCAGTAAAACCTTGGGTTGCCTCCCAAGAAGCGCCTTATTTTACGTCGTGGCATGACGTAAGTTCTGTCTCACTCTCCATTATTGAGGTTAGCCCTAGTGTCACTATGGGATCCCAATATGTCATTTGCGTGGATATAAGGCACTGCAAAACTCAGGAAGGACCTGATTAGTTGGATTGATCTAGAGTGAGATCCAATCATTTGATTCAACACTTCAATATTCTCCTTCATTTCTTCCAACACCCGATCTTGATCAGTGATCTTTTGGAGAATGATATGAAGTGTGTCCTTGACACGATTCTTTTCCCCATTTCTAGACTTCCTCCGCTCATGAGAGGGTATGTACCTCCCCCTGCTATTGGATTGGACTTCCACCTCTGAGATTTTGGTGGCTAAGTCATTTATCTAAGATGCCAGTTCGGCCAACATGAGGTCCTTTTGGACTCCTTGGCTCATTTCGACCAATTTTCCACTACTTTGCTCAGCCATGCTCATTTAAATGGCCAATTCAACAAAACAAATAAAACTAAAAGTAAAGTTAGTGAACTACAACTAAAAAGAACAAAGACTTTATTAATCTAAAAATTCTCAAATAACACCAGTCCCCGGCAGAGAGCCAATTTGATGCTTATCGTGACCAATGACACTAACCTACGGTATGAGTGTCTACGATCGTCGATAGTATAGTAACCCAACTAAAGGTTGGGTCGTGTCCCAAGGGAGTGGTTTTGAGAATTGATAGAAAAATAAAATTAAGCTCTAACTAGTCGTAGCAAAAGACATTAATGAATAAAAGCATGATAAATTAAAAGGGGGTGACACAAAAGTGTCAAATATCAAATGGGGTTTTTGTCACAAGTAGCAAAAACAGCAAAATTTAACAAGAAAATCAAGTTGGGGAAAGGTTCTTGGGGTGTAACCGCAATACAAGTTGAGATAAGTAGTTCGGTACATGCTTTTGAAAGGAAATTTGTAAGATAATAGTGACTAGGCTAAGCTTTAAATGGAAATAAGTTCCCTCTCGGGGAACTTACCCCGTTTCAAATGCGTTCCTCTCGGACACCCATTTGCCGCATGAAGACCAGCCTACGCCTTACCCCACACACTCTCTCGAGCTGAGTGTTAGGATATGGGACTAGGGCTCACCCTCTCGAGCTGAACCTCATGTCGACCCACTTCTTAGGCCATCAGTCTAGTGGTCTTGGTTTCGCGACCTCCCTCTCGGGCAAGCCGAAAACACATGGGTGGCTTTGTATTTGCAACTACAAACCCTTTTGATTAAACCACAACCACTAGGTGAAATCACCATTAAACTACATCTAACCTATCAACAAGAAAGACCCAACAATAATATCAGCACATATTTGCTAAATCACACCCCAAGAATGGGGGTTTTTAGCCACACATTAAGAAATAACAAAATACACCTAAAATGATAGTAAAATCAAATGGTTATAAGAAATTAAACCTTGATTTAAGAAAATGAAGAAGAATGGAGAAGACCCACTTCCAACTTGGGGAAGATGAAATCATTCTCTCTTCAAGTCTCCCACAAAACCCTCTCCAAACTTGAGAGAAAATATCTAAAAAGTACTATTATATTGTGAAAATTATAATAATGATTCGGAACTTCTAAAATTAATAACAAGTTTAGTATTTATAGCCATCAGAAATTAGTACTGGCGGATAGCTCGGCGAAGTTAGTCTAGTTCGCCGAGTGACTCGGCGACTCGCCCATCATCTGTCTCATCGCCGTTTAGTGCTTGCCTTCAGCCTCTTCACGTTCTGGACCATTGGGTGGTATAGTACTACTTCGCGAAACTATTCGGCGAAGCACCGACTGCTCCTTTCATCGCCTTTTTTATCCTGTTCCTTCAGGGCTTTGCGTACTGGAACAAAGGGCAGAGTCTATCCTTTTGGTGAATCGGCAAAGATGTTTGGCGATGCTCAGGCTTCAGCTTTTTCGTTCTTTCAAGCCTTTTTGTTCCTTTTTGCGCCTAAGTGTCCATGTTTCCCCTTAAACTTCAAATACCTGAAACTTAAGAGTTTTCTTCAGATATTGCGACAAAGAAAGCATTCGAGGACACTATTTCTATCAAAATAAAGCCCTGAATGAGTCCAATTTGTCGACTCATCACCTAGACACTCTAGCTTTTGACCTTTCAATTTTTCCCTCACAAGTGTTTGATTCTATCTTTAATTTTGATTACATTTGTGGTGAATATGCTTTTTTATTAATGCTAATGTTGGGTTTGAGTTTCTGGTTCATGTCTATCTCCTATGTATGTGCAAATGCTTTGCTATAGCTAACTGAGTTCTTAATTTTTAAGTGTTTGTGTAGGTGATAGCCCCAATGGCCATGAGAATAAAATTTGTTTCTCTTAGTGTGGTGTATGCCTTCACAGTGTTTTATGATGTCAAAAGGGGGAAGTGCATACTTGTGTAATATTTATAACCCAATTGGTCTAACTTGATCCGCTAATGTGTTTGCTTTGTGTATTGAGTTTTAAGAAACTGACAAAACACAGATTGATCTATTCACACAAGAAGCAATGGTTTGTCATCATAAAAAAGGGGGAATTTGTTAGATCGAGAAAGATTTTGATAATTGACGAATAGAGGAATAGATGAAAGGAACCGATTGCGCTGACATGTTCCTTTCCTACCGAATCCGACTGGATAAGGAGAACGTCAACCACACAAATTAGAAGTTATAAAGCGGTGGAAGGGTTGCTTTTTCGAGAAGAAACCAGTGCAAAAAGATTTCCTTTCATAAATAAATCCTAAGCAAAGTAGGCAATCGAGTAGGTTTTCGCAATCAAATAGGAAAACTATATGAAGTAGGAAAAGAAAAACATACCACGTGAGCTTCCAAGTTCTACGCAGAAGAGGAAGTCGAGTGTGAGTAGGAGTCCGAGTTGAAATAGGTTTTGGATTCAAGTCCAAATCTATAAATAGGGCAATTACTTCTTAAAGGAAGTTTGTTCACTTAAACAGAGAGTTACAAGCAGAATACAATCAAATAGAGGGAGTTCATATTTGAGTGATTTCTGATTACAAAGTGCAGCCAACGCAAGGAAATAAGATTGAAGAACCTGATCTGTATTCATAGGCTTATGTTTTATAGTTTTTAAATCAAGTTTTCTTGTATTGCATTTTTATCGAGTTGTATCTTTAATTCTTTCTAGATCCAGTGAAGTATAAATTGTAGTAGGAATAGAGTCTTCAAGTTGGGGTGACTTAAAGACTTGGGAACATAAACCTTGGGGGGGTTTGTGTTGGAGTTTGGGAATTAGAGTTAGTTCCTATGATTGCAAGAGTTGTAATCTGAATTCATAACTTGAAGTGGGGTCGACGATCTAGTTGGTTGTTGACGTCTAGGAATTAGAGTTTATAATTCCTTAGGTTACATAAGTTTGTAATCTTTTGTTGAGGCTCAGAGTTTAATGAAGTGGAGTTAAATCCTACAGAGGTGTAGGTCGTGGTTTTTTACCCTTTATGAGCCGGGGTTTTCCACGATAAAATATTGTGTCATTACTTTATTTGCTTTACATAACGTAACTGTTGTAATCTGCAAAGGAACATATAGAATATACATGTTCCTTAGGAAAATCTGGGGGTCAATATTCCAACAATATATATTTATTGTGATTGAATACCTAGCCTTGATTAGCCATAATTCCATTATATTTTCCACCATTGAAAGCCATATTTTGGCAGTTGACTTTCAGGTTTAAACATTCCCATTATTATCCTTTATGACCCATTAATCCTCTTATAATTGTCTTGAATTTCCTACAAACTTTTGGGAGAATGATCTTATCTCATTTCCGATAAATGATTTGCTTCTTGGTTCACGTAAAAGAAGAAGTTTGGGAGAATGATCTTATCTCATTTCCGATAAATGATTTGCTTCTTGGTTCACGTAAAAGAAGAAGTTGAAGAGAGATTTTCCATTCTCCTTTGTCCATGTTTCATGTGCTGGATGTTCTTTCTATTGTGTATCTTTGTTAGTTTCTGGCTCCTAGTTTTGTACTAAAAGAGCTTGTTGAATCCAGAGGGATACACTCATTCCAGGTGAAATATCTTTAAGGACAGTGTCTTTCGACACGCCTCAAGCTATGAGAATTTCCTAAGTACAAGCTTTGGTGAATTCAGTACACGTGTTCGTGATGAAGGTATTTTTCGTAAAATTTACAACAATCTTAAGGATAATTTCAAATTTTATTCTTGCAGAAAATGAATTACTATAATAATAGATTTTTTTCACGGTTAAAAAGACAGAGTAGATATGAAAAGGTTTGATGGGGTCAAGCTATTAGTCAAAGCTTTGCTGGCTAGGGAATAAACTGAAGTTTGGTAATTTATGGCTGAAAGTTTAATTGTATTTCGGGACAACTATTGTGGCCGCGTAAGTTGGAATAATTATCGTTGTTACGGTAGTTGATATTAGCAGAAAAATCAACATTCTATTGGAGGTAATTTTGTATCATTGGTGTTCCATTTCAACGTGTTCATGCTAATAAGGTATGCGATGATATTATGTCTATATCTTAGTGAATGTGTGTCAAATTAAGCTAACATATTCTTCAATGTAGTAGAAGCTTCGGAAAAGTAATAATCCCCGCTAAGTAAAGTTAAATTTAATTATTTAATTAAGCGGATGAAATAAATTGTTGTGGTCATTTCTAAAGCGAATCTTGTGACTAATATGTGAAAGTGAGAAATTGGGTGTTAGATTTTTTGTGTTGTTGAGTACATTGTGCTAACTAAATTATTGTGTCCTACACCCAAACCGGAGAAGAAGGAATTTTTTTATATATATGTTGGTGATTCTAGAACTACTTGAAGTTCTTAGAATAAAAAGTTCTTAAATATTCACATCTATATATTGGCATTATCTGAGGTGGCATATGATTTTAATATTTGTATCAATTTGATTCTGAAGGAATTATGAGCAAAAGTTGAAACTTTTTTTGAGTTGGATAAGGTTTAATCAAGTGATGTGTTATTGAGGAAAAAATGTTAAATAAAGTGATGTGTTATTGAGGAAAAAATGTTAAATAAAGTGATGTGTTATTGAGGAAAAAATGTTATAGTCATAGTTTATTTGTGCTTAATGTTTATTAAATTATTAAAATAGATTTACATAGATACTGAAGTTTATAAGTTTTTGCTCATATTATCTACATGGATGCTACTAATTTTATTCATGTTATTCTAGACTAAAAATAAATTGTTTAAGTTATTATTTTAAATTTTACTGTTATCACGTGGTTCATGTGTAAGTTTTCTATATAATATTTTAGTAATATTGCCTAGCGTTAATGACATGAGTTTTATGCTTTGGAATAGAATAGTAATTTATTTATACTTAATGTTTGAGATTGTTTTCAAGGCCATTATTGAGTGACTGATTTAGTTATCATATATGAATTTCTTTTGATGCAGAAATTTATGTTGAAATTGAGATTACTAAGAAAATATATGTTGGTGTTTTTGAGTGTCTAAATTGTTAGAATTAATTCTATTAAATTTCTTGAGACTTGTATAAATAATGACTGGATGTGAAAAATATTTTAATTTATAAATTTGTATATTACGTATGAAAACTTTATGAAAATTTTATCTCTTTATTATGAAATATTTGAAAGTGTAGGAGTGCCTTGCTAATGTTACTCTACATGATCTTAAGAAAAGAAAAATTGGATCTAAAATTTTTGATGGTATATATGCTAATATAATGTTGCATATACATATTTGTGGTAATGAGTTGTGATGCGATTAAATGCAATATTCGAGTTGAAAAGTAAATAAAGTATTGTTGAATTTTTTAAAAGTGATAATATTACTTCTTGATGCATTATTTTGGAAAGAAGTCATTGGTAATACATGAGAGGTACGATAAGTACAATACTAAATAAATTGAATATTTTGTTGTACAAAAAGGGTACAATATATGATGAAAAAGGTAAAAGAAGTTGGTACATTTCTGTGAATGCCATAATATAAAAATAATTAATTAGAATTATGTTGTTGTGGAGTTGATTGGTGATGAGACTAAGTGGTTAAGACAACTCTTAGTGTGTATTCCAATTGGAATAAAACCAATTTTTATGACTAAATTAGATACATGTGTGTTTGGGACATAATGTGATGAAAATACTGTAGTGAGATGAATTATTTACGTAAATAAATTATGTGTAGTCGAAGGTGAATCTGATCAATTCACTGACTAATGAAACATCGAGGGGAGTAAGACTTTTGTCATTTGAGAAGATCAACAATGATGGTAACCCAACCTATGTGAATGGAGATCCCATGAATTAGGTTCATATGAGTAATAACAAGTCATTAGTTGATCAAGTAAACACTATAAAGTTATGTCCCTCCTATTATGTGTGAATATAGTGTAATAATCTGCAAAGCAAAGTGAGGCAGAGTTAGAGCTCTTAATCCAAGTCATATCCTTTATAGGTGGTGTATTGCTTTGCAGAATGCACTTGATGATTGGACCTATATGAGTGTGAAGTGGTGCCGCTTCTATGAAATTGTGACAAATTTCTAGAGCACCCATGAATACCAAGACACACGCATGGCCTCTTAGCGCAAAACCGTGATAACAACAAAGATTATGCGGGTATAATGTGAAAAGAATAAGACAATGGACTTACAAAAGAATTACTGGTTCATAGACGTCTAAACTTTACCAATTGTTCTGTAAGTTTAATCTTGTTTTATCTAGGTCTGGTCCATAGTCTACGAACACCAGATTCAATGCATTGTACTCATATGTGGAAATCCAGCAAAACTTCTTATTTCTTTCAATTCTTAATATTCTTTTTGAGATATGCAGGAAATTGTTGAAAAATAGTCCTAATATCTCAAAAAAGAAGTATTCATAATATTGTCTAGGTACATTCTTTCATATCTGGTTTATGAGTATTTATTATATATTTATTGTGATTGAATGCCTAGCCTTGATTAGCCATAATTCCATTATATCTTCCACCATTGAAAGCCATATTTTGGCAGTTGACTTTCAGGTTTAAACATTCCCATTGTTAGCCTTTATGACCCATTAATCCTCTTATAGAGTGTGTTTGGTATGAAGGAAAATGTTTTTCAATTTTCTCATGTTTGATTGGGTTAAATATTTTGGAAAATGTTTTCCAAATCAACTCATTTTCCTCAATTTTAAGGAAAATGACTTCCCTTCAAAACTTAAGGAAAACATTTTCTAAATCTCTCTTCCAACTTCAAATTACAATTACTTTTTTGTTGAAAAAATCAATTTATTTTGTCTCTACCCTCAAACCAGCCCCCAACCACCCCCCCACCCTCCAAAAAAAAAAATTTTAAAACTTGTTTAAAAACCCCACCCCTTCACAAAAAAATATTAAAAATTATTTTTAAAAGATATTTCTAATTTCATTTTTTTATTTTTTTACCCCCCACCCACTACCCTCGCCC